>CM028368.1:27838694-27977485 GCA_016624345.1 Platycodon grandiflorus
GCTAGAGACTTAAACACTACTCACATATGTAGTAGTCTTGTCGCCGATCTTAAAATTTATGAAAAGGAAGTTCTTAAAAATCAAGAACTTGAGAAAAGTTTTAAAGGTATCTCTTTAGATGCCCAAGAAGAAAAGCCAAATGTCGGTTCTACTTCATTCAGTCAATTGATGACTTTGGTGAAGATGAATTTGTGTTTTTGCTAGGCGGTTTAAGAAATACAAGTCTTTCAAAAAGAACCCTTAAAAACCTATTTCCACAAATTTTCAAAGGGTACAAATGTTAAACAAACGAAGCCAAAGCTAATCACGAAAAATTACTATGCTTTAATCGTAGAAAGCTAGGCCACTTTGCTTCGACTTGTCCTTCCACTAAAATGAGTATTTTAAAAGAGCTCCTAGAAAATTTGTAAACCAAAAGGGTATGGTAGTGAAGATGAAACTCTCAACCTTGCCACTTGGATTGAGACAGATTCGTAAGATGAATCACTGACATGCACAAGAAGCTAATTTTTGTCTTGTTGCTTGAATCACTTGCTTATGATTCAGACAAAGATCTACTAAACCCGGTTGCCTAAATGAGTTTGAAATTGTTACTTCAGATTGTCCTATAAAGAACCCAAAGCTGACCAAAAGTATCAAACCTTGTCAACTCATGGTTCGTCAAATAGGAAATGGGTTCTATGGTCAAGGTATCTTGAACAAGTCAATCGAGAAGAGTATTGAAAAACTCTCTCGTGTTGTAAAACCTTTGCTACTTCACGAAAAGAAAAGAGACAACAAGCGATGAGAGTCAAGCTAGAAAATTCAAATGCAACTTATGTATTCCAAGTTTGAAACTCTCACAAATATCCATATATCTTAGACAGAAAGCGAGAAGACTAAAAGTCGAAAACATTGAGCTCCATAAAGTTAGTGAACTTTACAAAGATCGGCAAGATGAAATGAGACTTAAGAGCATAAATGAAAATTTTGAAATTCAAGCTAAAGTCTCATTTTCCCAAATCTCGACTTGGTACAACGACTAACCAATGTTGTTGATACTTACTCTAAATCCAAAGGCGATGTTGCCACTATTATTAGTCGAAGAAAGAGACAATTAACCAAAATGGCCTTGCCTCGGTCAACAACATCAAAGAAAAGGAAAAGGTTGAGACTAAGACCATCGGTCTAACGATGGACCAAAGTCTGGAAAAAGGATATTAAACAAAATTTCCTCAAAAACACACATGGAAGTGTTCAATATGCATATCCTAAGAATCGAGATTAAAGGCTAAGATTCAAACTGGAAAATATATAAGATGGTTAAATTCTACTAACTATCGGTCAATTGATTACACACTGCCGAGAAGCAAAGATTAGCAAGTGTTGTCTAATGTTTAGCCGACTAATAAAAATCGGTCGGCCAACGCTAAGTGCGCCCCAAACTCGGTCAAAACATCGCGGTCCCATAATTTAGCTACGTCACCACAATAAATGCTTCACAAACTAACCACGAGTAAATATAATATCAAATTAACCTTAAAACCAACGTAGCCCAAATGTCACCAACATTAATAACTCACGGTAATTGTCGATACATTTCTAAATTCATCATTAAACTTAAATAGTTCAAATCTCTCTTATTTCAAGGAATAAAATCATTTCCAAATATCTTGAAACACCCTTGTCGACATCAGCTTGTTCATAAGATCCTTCCTACTTATAACTGGAAGAAGGAATAGGAAAGGGTGAGCAAACAATGCGCAACAAGTTCATATACAACCCCTCGGTTTCTAAGGAGGAGTTGACTCGAAGGAAAAATCGTAAGTTCATATATTAAAAAGAAATCGAAGTCATAAGGTCAACGTTCATAGTTCATAAAATCATAAGAGTAATAGGAATTCCAAAGGAAAGGATACAAACATGCAAATTGACGGTGAGAGAGGTACGGCTACGCCAACCATCCCATACCGGTTGGAGCGGCGTCAACTCACGAACACTATGATCACGTGGTCTTAAGACCTTAATAAACTAAATACTCGAAAGAGTTCGAAGATTCATAATTCATAAATAAGGTATATCCGGATAAACACACCACAGTGCGGTGATGTAAAGTGTTCATAAAAATATTCGTATAATTCGTATCTCACAAGATCGTA
The DNA here is from genome assembly GCA_016624345.1 of Platycodon grandiflorus. Classification (NCBI taxonomy): domain Eukaryota; kingdom Viridiplantae; phylum Streptophyta; class Magnoliopsida; order Asterales; family Campanulaceae; genus Platycodon; species Platycodon grandiflorus. The sequence continues at coordinate 27,840,833 of CM028368.1, forward strand.
GTACCCCGTATGACGGTTGTTTAACTTAGTGATTACGGTAAGATTTTAATAAAATACACAATAGATTCGAAGTTGGAAGATATCACAATTGAATGATTTTTTTATAAAATATTTCTCATATAGCAAGGACTCATATGTAGGATTTACGACAAGTCATAATATGGAGTGAGAAGCAACGATACGACGGAGTTCAAAACAACTACCAGTACAAGTGCGGGCATAACATATACAATGACGTTTAATGACAACAAAATACGAGTGGAAACCTATCGAATGAAAATAGAATTCAAATACTTAAAAGACGTATAATCCTTTACCTCGATAACTTAGCAAAGATAATCCACAACACGTACAATCGTCCTAAGCTCGCTTGTCCAAATCTAAGTTTAACATGTATAAAACTAATTACTAAATTAAATTTTTCACCCAATAAAATATAACTAAATACTAACATAAGTTTAGTATTGCATATTTGTTATTTAATTACTCTACATTAAATTTTGGCTAACACACCGTCTTGTTCACACACACATGCACTGATACACTAGTTACTATTATAATAATTGTTACTAATATATAGTAACTATTATCTACTATATAATGATTGTTACTATTCTCTACTTACTACTTCACATATATTCATACCCCTTTGCTTGACCCACACCAACCCACACACACACACATATACGGAATGCACACATCCCACCGCACACAACTCACGCCATACGTACACATACAACCCGACACGGACACATCCACAATCGAGATGCAATAGTATACACACACATCACCCATTGCATACACAAAGCAACACAATATCTTCATTTTGTTTCTTATTAACCTTTTTAATAGAATAAGTAAGAACTACTATCATTACTATTATTAATATACTCCCTCCGTTAGATTACCTATTTGTATTGAATAGAAACAAATAAAAGTAACTCTTCACTTTGAACAGCGTGTACTGCGTCAAGAATCTTACCTTTTGGTTTGATCCCATGTCCTCTCTCACTCTTCTTAGCGACAAACTATGACTAAGCCTCCCTTCTCCATGTTGTATCTTAGCCTAGATTTGCTTGAATCCATAACCTAAGTCTAAGTCAAGGTGACTAATGGGCCTGCGTGTGTACATTAGTGTGGCAACTTGTACTTAGGCATAGCTTGAATAGCCTAGGATTGCTTGTTGTAAATTGCCTTGAAGAAGATAGCCTATAGGATATCGGCCATCCTCTATACATACGCCTAAGTGTGCATCGGCCAAGTTCTTCAAGATATCGGACAAGTTCATCTAAGCCAAAGTCATCGGCTAAGTTGAAGAACCCAAAGATCGTCCGATATAGAACCCGAAGACATGTCTCCGGTTGAGGCTTTTTGACTTCGATGCAACGTTAACTGCAAATCACATTCAATGAAGGTTTCCATTCTTGGCATACACTCGAAAAAGGACATTCCTCATAAGCACGGATCGCCTATTTTTAGCAAAGTGTCGGGGAGTTGCCAAGCTCGAGCCGGCCTATCGGAGTCAACAACAGTTAGAGCACAATTGCTCTTAAATTCAAAATAGAAGACCTCCAACGGCTCAAGTTTCCTCCTGCATATAAAGGAGACTCCAGCTGCATTCAATACATCTCACAACTCCAACTCAAGATCTCATAATCTTCAAGTGCATTAAAGCTTAACGTCCTCTGTACTTCCTTCTTTGAAGCCTCACTCTAAACGATCGATCCATTAAAGCTCTTCATTGATTGCAACACCTAGCTTTCATAGCTCACGAGAATTGTATCTTATTGATATCAATTCTCCCACACAAACACTTGGTCAACAAAATTTTTGTACACAATCCATTAGAGATTTAGTTTGTAAAATATCTAGTGGAAAAACTTATACACGATTTTCAAATCCAAGTTGACCACTTTGGTTGTGGACGTAGCACTTATATTTATAAGTGTGAACCATATTAAATATGATACTTTGTGTGATTGTGAATTGATTGTGTTGCTTTAAATTTCAGAATTTAATCTGTTAAAAGCTTTGATCTTGTCTGCCAAGATCATCCATTCTCAACTTTATGTTTGCTTCACAAGACTTATACTGCAAAATTTTTTTTTAAACCCTAGTGAAGTAAGATTTTTGAATCAATTTCAAAAATTGGACATAGGCTATTCAACTGTGTGACCCAACCCCGACCCCGAGATGGGAGCGGGTCGAGCCGTCCAAATAAGGACTACAATCATGCAAGGACTCGATTAACACAACAAACGTGACACAACAATGGACACGAATAAAACTCGGCAAAAAGCCAGAATTTTTAAAACTTCAAAACGATATAACAATGAATAACAAGTAAACCAAGTCATCGGCGAAATTAAGGATAGAACCCAACACTAACAAGTCATGCTAATACATAAACACCTCGACGGCTAAACATGCCGGAGAAACCACATCAATAAACAAGAGCTAAAGGGATGCTCGGCGGAAGTCTTAACAAGTGAACCATATACATGTAAACAAGCTCGGCCAACAAGTGCCGGCAAACAACAAGAGACATAAGTAGAATATTCATTTAGTCTACAACAAGTACAAATTACTATGATTACACATTCCCAAGCGAAGTCTAAATGACTTGCTTAAACCCAACGTCCTTGCAAAAGAAGAAACCAAAAGCCAACGCTACCACCTCTAGGTGAACGATCACGAGCACGAAAGACGATCAACCTCGAGAAGACGGACACGGACGACTAGGATCTAAAACATTAAAAGGGAGGGGTAAGTCATAAAGACTTTGTAAGTAACCAATATGCATGACGGATATAATGCAAGGCATACATAGCACGTATCAAGCAAGATCATGTTAGCACGTAGTTCTCATGTCGCGATGCACATTGTTTTCACATAGGTGCGTAATTAAATCACATAGGATTAGGATATGCTATAGAACCGGTGCCGCAGTCCACTGAAATAGACAAGGTTATCGATTGTATTTGTCGGATGCACGTGTATGATACATCGACCACGATTAGTATTATTCCAAGCGCCCTTTTGGTTACGACATGGTACTCTTCTCCCTTTGTGATCGGTAGTGAAGGGTGTGTGCAAGTTATGGTATGGCGACCCATCATCATGAACCTCATGATTCATGACTATGATGCATCGTTGACCATCGATACAATTCACTTAATGCCGCTGGACTAATGGTATGTCAAGTAGATATTTACTTGTCATACAAATCAAGTAAGGAGCAAGTTCGACAAGCGAACGTGTCCGAGTCAAGTAGATGTTTACTCACGTAATAAATCAAGTAATGGGCGAGGTCGACAAGAGCGACTCGTCCGATCAAGTAGCATGTTATTCTATAATGTACAAGTCGAGCAATAGATCAATCATGTCAAGAATTCCCAAGAACAATTTTACAATTCGATTGAACTCTAAACGTCGTAGGGATTTGTTTGTAGAGTCGGTATTGTTCAATGACTCTCTAACGCAACTCAGGAGTTATTGCTAAAATATTCCTAAGTAGCGAATGAATGCTATGTGCAATTCATGGCTCTTTTCTAAGTTCTCGATTCATATGCAATTAGACTATATGTCATTCGTGACTTTTAGTCCATCAAGATTTAAGTCCCACACTTGTGAACCCTAACATGTCCATCAATTTGAAGTGATGAATTATAACAAGTCCAAGAACAAAAGTTATTCCAAGTTCATCCTAGAACATTATTCATACTTGACACAAGTCCAAATTATCAATGATGAGTCATTAACCCAAAATTTAGAGAAATTTACTTAAGGAATTTCAAGTTTTAACATGATGCATGTCTTCTTAAACATGTAAACTAAAACTATCATGAAGGGAGCATACTTGATATTGAGCATACAAGACAAGGGATTGGGTACTTACTTCAAACACACAATTTAACCCAACAAAAGAAGAATCAAAGCCTCCCAAGTTGTTTCTCTAGTCTCAAGGAACACAAATATGGCTTTGCATGCAAGTTTGAGTGGTTGGAAATGGAGGAGATGAAAACACACATTGATCTCACCAAGAACACACACGAGTCTCTCTCTCACTTGTTCTAAGAAGGTTTTTAGGTGAAGTGGGTGTAATGGGTGTTATTTCCAGGGGTTGACTTGGTTGAGAGGTGTGAGTGAGCTGAGCTTTGTCACTTAGGTACGTGTCTCAACCCCAATAAACGATCTTACAAGTTAATACATATAAAATAAAGCTTGGCGTGGGGCGATCGCCTCCCACGAAACAAGGCGATCGCTTTGACCTTACGCCACAAAGCGATCGCTTTGTTAAGACAGCGATCGCTTTGTACCCGTTTCTCAATAGTACATTAAATACACAAAGCGTCGCTCTGTCCAAAAAAGGCGATCGCTTTGTACCCGATATGCACCTCACTTCGAGTACAAAGTCATTTTGGTTACTAAAATCATACCAAATCATTTTTGTATGAGCAACACAAGTAAACAAAGCTAAAACAAGTAGAAATTATCAAATTCTAATACATTATACTAACATGGCATTTCTATTCATGCGAACAAGATATATAACATGCAAATTATGCAATTAAGAGAACTAGGGTGTCACATCCTCCCTCCTTAAAGGAATTTAGTCCCTAAATTCACTTACCATCTAATCAAACAAGTATGGATACTTCTCTCGCATCTCACTCTCGAGTTTCCCAAGTGGCTTCTTCAACAAGTGATTCTTCCACAAAACTTTCACTAACGGTATTCTTTTAGTCCTCAAGACTTGCTCTTTGGTATCAAGAATCTTCACGGCTTCTCAATATAGGAAAGATCGGGTTCAAAGGAAATCTCTTCATAGGCAAGAACATGTGATTCATCCTTCATATATTTGCGGAGCATAACGTGAAACACATCATGAATACCCGAAATAGACGGTGGCAATGCAATCCGGTAAGCTAAAGAACCAACCCTCTCAAGAATTTCGAACGGACCAATATACCTTGGTGAAAGTTTCCCTTTCTTACCAAATCTCTTAGTACCACGGCGATATTTTCAAGAACACAAAGTCTCCACTTGGAACTCAAGATCGCGTCTCCGGTTATCCGCATAGCTTTTACTCTCTGAGCCGTACGCAATCTCTCTCTAATCAACTTGACATCCTCGGCGATTGTTGTACCATTTCGGAACCCCATAACTTAGCTTCTCCAACTTCGTCCCAACAAATTGGTGAACGACACTTACGCCCATACAAAGCCTCATAAGGAGCCATCTCAATGCTAGATTGGTAACTGTTATTATATGCAAACTCTGCCAACGGTAGATGTGAATCCCAATTGCCCTTGAAATCCATAGCACAAGCACGAAGCATGTCCTCTAATATCTGTATCAATCTCTCCGACTGTCCATCTGACTGGGGATGAAAAGCTGTACTCAAGTTAAGTTTGGTACCCAAGGCCTCTGTAATGAATGCCAAAATCTCGAGGTGAATCTAGGATCTCGTCCGACACAATACTAACGGGGACACCATGTAGCGATAATCTCCTGGATATACAATGCTTGCCGACTCAGCGTAAGTCATCGCAATAGGAATAAAATGGGACGACTTCGTCAACCTATCACAATAACCCAAACGGCATCGAAGCCTCTACAGTGCGCGGCAACCCGTGACAAAATCCATCGTGATATGTTCCCATTTCCACTCGGAATCTCAAGTGGTTGAAGTAGGCCGGGTCTACGGTGCTCCGCCTTAACCTGCGACATGTCAAACATCTAGAAACATATTCGGCTATCTCCCTCTTCATACCGTTCCACCAGCGCCTCTTCAAGTCACGGTACATCTTAGTACTACCTGGATGTATCGTGTACTTGCTTTGTGAGCCTCGTCAAGGACCATACGTTTCACTTCATCGGAAGAAGGAACACAAACCCTATTCGAAATGTCAAGATCCCATCAACTCTTCATCGCAAACCCTGGTGTAGCATTCTCTCCCAATCGATCAATAATCTTCTTCAATTCGATCACTAACTTGAGCCTCCTTAATCAACCCAAATAAAGCGGCGTAGCACGAACATTAGCAAATAGAACACTACGCCCACTTACAATAGGACTCCATTCCTCATCATCATACAAGACATATAAGCCTTTCTACTCAAGGCATCGGCAACAACATTCGCTTTTCCGGATGGTAAAGAATAGTAAAATTATGATCCTTAAGCTTCTCCATCCAACGCCTCTGTCTCATATTCAACTCCTTCTGCGAGAAGAGGTACTTCAAACTCTTATGATCTGTATACACCTCAAACTTCGCTCCATACGGGTAATGTCTCCACTTGTGAAGCGAAAACAATTGCCGCCAATTCAAGGTCGTGAGTGGGTAATTGTTCATATGGTGACAACTTCTTGAAGCATAGGCAATCACCTTCCCGTTTTGCATAAGCACGCAACCCAAGCCTTCTAACGAGCGTCGCTATATATCACAAAGTTATCACATCCATTAGGCAATGCTAAAACAGGTGTGGTCAATCTCTTCTTCAATTCTGAGCGGCCTCGCACTTATCACTCCAAATGAAAGTAGACTTTTCGAGTCAAATTAGTCATGGGAGTAGCAATCTTGGAGAATCCCTCAATGAACCTACGGTAGTAACCCGCCAAGCCCAAGAAACTACGAACTTCGGTTACCGTTCTAGGAGTCTCCCATTTAGTAATAGCCTCCACCTTAGAAGGATCCACCGCAATACCCTCACTAGAAACAACGTGCCCAAGAAAAGATACTTGTTCAAGCCAAAATGCACACTTGCTAAATTTCGCATAAAGTTTCTTTTCTCGCAATAAGGAAAGAACCACTCTCAAATGGTTAGCATGTTCCTCTCGTGACTTTGAGTACACTAAAATATCATCGATGAAAACCACAACAAAGCAATCCAAATAATCATGAAACACCCGATTCATCAAGTCCATGAAAATGAGGCGCGTTTGTCAACCCAAACGGCATCACCACAAACTCATAGTGGCCATAACGTGTCCGAAAAGCTGTCTTTGGGACATCCTCGCGAACTCTCAGCGGTGATAACCACTCCTCAAGTCTAGCTTGGAATACACCACGGATCCCTGAAGTTGATCGAAGAGATCATCAATGTGAGGTAAAGGGTACCTATTCTTGATAGTAACCTGGTTCAATTGGCGATAGTCAATGCACAACCGCAAACTACCATCCTTCTTCTTCACAAACAATACCGGTGCACCCCACGGAGACACACTCGGTTTAATGAACTCCTTATCGAGAAGTTCCGCAATTGGTCTTTCAACTCCTCAACTCAGTGGGGCCATTCTATAAGGTGCTCTAGAAATTGGTGAAGTTCCGGCAATAGTTCAATGCAAAACTCTAACTCTCGGTCGGGAGGTAATGCAAAATCATTTGAAAAGACATCCGGAAATTCATTAACTACCGGTACATCTTCTATATTAACAGTAGACATGCTAGTATCAAGCACACAAGCAATATACCCGTGCACCCCGAGATAGAAGTTTCCTAGCCCGCAGCGAAATGATATGTATACTATTCATGGCATGATCACGTAAACACAAATTCGGAATACGGGCATGGCAAAAGTAACTCTTTTACGACGACAATCAACTAGAGCATGATAAGTGCATAACCAATCCATACCCAAGATCAAATCAAAATCCCGAATAGGCAAAACTACTAGATCCGCATGCAAGACCCGATCACATACAAGTACATCACAAGCTTTATAAACTTCCGCGCCAACAATTGATCACCCAATGGTGTAGACACTTCAAGCACATAAGGCAAGCGAAGGTAACACGCACAAATGCTCAATGAAATGCGATGCAACATAGGAATGAGAAGACCGGATCTATAAGAACTCGAGCCCTATGGCCGAGGCGAGAATACCTCCAATAGCGAGGTCGACTCGGAACACCACGGCGGTCAAGCGCAAAAACACGAGCTTGGGCCTTAGGACGCCCATCACTATCCCTCTTGGTGCCCGGCTGCTGAACCAGACCCACGGGTGAGTAGTCTTAAACTTGGGACAATCTTTCACTCGGTGATTTGTTTCTCCACAACCCAAACACTTGCCCAAGTCTGCCCCTACACTCATTGTACGAATGCCCGGTTTGTGACAAAGGAACACTCAACGGGCTCGCTCCCGGCCTTGCCTTGCGAAGGCGAAGTACGATTATCACGACCATCGGAAGTACGCCTAGGTGTCCATCCGTGCTGCCTAGGCCGACCACCGTTACGGCGGTTGCCACGATGACCAGACCGATTACGAAAGCGGACCCTTCCGAGAATCTTTGCGAGGTCACACGAGATGGCTAGCTGCGATGACGCGATCGAGGCACGGCGGGCTTACTGTGCTCTATATCTCTCTCGATCTCATAGGCGCGATCAATGCACCCCTATAGTCTGCAGCAATGACAAGAGCTGCCTTCTATACTCGGTCTTTAGACCCTTAACGAACTTGAGCACCCTCATGGGCTCATCGGGTACAAGATGTGCACAATAACGAGACAGTTCGGTGAACTTGGCTGAATACTGAGCCACTGTCATAGAACCCTGTTCTAGATCCTGGAACTCTTTCTCCCTCTTTCTCCTCACCACCATAGGTACATAAGAAGCCTTGAACTCCCTCTCGAAATTAGACCAAATCTTTGGAACCGGTTAAGATCCCAGCTTGCCAACAATACTCTCCACCAATGATTGCTGCCCTCTCGGCTTATACACGGCTAAGACAACCTTCTCTTCTTCCGTGCGGTCTAGAGTGCAAAGATTTTCTCCAAGTCCTCCGGCCATAACTCGCTTTACTAGCATCGGACTCTCCTCGAAAGATGGAGGTTTCATCTTCAAGAACCTCTCCAAGTAGTATTATTTCTAGCTCTAGGTTACGGTGGTGCCTCGTTACGAGGTGGTGAAACTCCGCCTCGGTTGCAGTTGCGGTGGTGGTGGTGGAGGTGGTACACCTCTGCTTGACCCTCTTGTGCCAACTCGGTCATAACGAGTCATCATTCTACGAAACAAGCCCGCCATACGGGCATTCTCATCACCCTGATTCTGAGGTGGGGGTACCTCAACTTCAGGTTCTTCTGGAGCTCTAGCCTCTGGCTCAGCAGGAACCCTCCTAGGCCTGCCTCTACCTCGACCAATACCAGCTCCACTGCTACTAGCCCCTGGTCTAGGTCGCACCATGATACACCTATAAGAAATCACTCGACGTTAGAACATCACACAAGAACTTAACCCAACTAGGCCATGGAACCTATCCTGGCCGATAGCTAACCTATAAAGCTCTGATACCAACTGTGACGACCCAACCAGGCCAGAGATGGGAGCGCGGGTCGAGCCGTCCAAATAAGGACTACAATCATGCAAGGACTCGATTATCACAACAAACGTGACACAACATGGACACGAACTAAAACTCGGCATTAAAAGCCGAATTTTTAAAACTTCAAAACGATATAACAATTAATAACAAGTAAACCAAGTCATCGGCGAAATTACCGGAACCCAACACTAACAAGTCATGCTAATATATAAACACCTCGACGGCTAAACATGCCGGAGAAACCACATCAATAAACAAGAGCTAAAGGGATGCTCGGCGGAAGTCTTAACAAGTGAACCATATACATGTAAACAAAGCTCGGCCAACAAGTGCCGGCAAATAACAAGAGACATAAGTAGAATATTCATTTAGTCTACAACAAGTACAAGTTACTATGATTACACATTCCCAAGCGAAGTCTAAATGACTTGCTTAAACCCAACGTCCTTGCAAAAGAAGAAACCAAAAGCCAACGCTACCACCTCTAGGTGAACGATCACGAGCACGAGAAGACGATCAACCTCGAGAAGACGGACTGGACGACTAGGATCTAAAACGATAAAGGGAGGGTAAGTCATAAAGACTTTGTAAGTAACCAATATGCATGACGGGATATAATGCAAGGCATACATAGCACGTATCAAGCAAGATCATGTTAGCACGTAGTTCTCATGTCGCGATGCACATTGTTTTCACATAGGTGCGTAATTAAATCACATAGGATTAGGATATGTTATAGAACCGGTGCCGCTTCGTAGTCCCGAAATAGACAAGGTTATAACGATTGTATTTGTCGGATGCACGTGTATGATACATCGACCACGATTAGTATTATTCCAAGCGCCCTTTTGGTTACGACATGGTACTCTTCTCCACTTGTGATCGTAGTGAAGGGTGTGTGCAAGTTATGGTATGGCGACCCATCATCATCATGAACCTCATGATTCATGACTATGATGCATCGTTGACCATCGATACAATTCACTTAATGCCGTTGGACTAATGGTATGTCAAGTAGATATTTACTTGTCATACAAATCAAGTAAGGAGCAAGTTCGACAAGAGCGAACTTGTCCGAGTCAAGTAGATGTTTACTCACGTAATAAATCAAGTAATGGAGCGAGGTCGACAAGAGCGACTCGTCCGATCAAGTAGGCATGTTATTCTATAATGTACAAGTCGAGCAATAGATCAATCATGTCAAGAATTCCCAAGAACAATTTTACAATTCGATTGAACTCTAAACGTCGTAGGGATTTGTTTGTAGAGTCGGTATTGTTCAATGACTCTCTAACGCAACTCCGAGGAGTTATTGCTAAAATATTCCTAAGTAGCGAATGAATGCTATGTGCAATTCATGGCTCTTTTCTAAGTTCTCGATTCATATGCAATTAGACTATATGTCATTCGTGACTTTTAGTCCATCAAGATTTAAGTCCCACACTTGTGAACCCTAACATGTCCATCAATTTGAAGTGATGAATTATAACAAGTCCAAGAACAAAAGTTATTCCAAGTTCATCCTAGAACATTATTCATACTTGACACAAGTCCAAATTATCAATGATGAGTCATTAACCCAAAATTTACAGAAAATTTACTTAAGGAATTTCAAGTTTTTAACATGATGCATGTCTTCTTAAACATGTAAACTAAAACTATCATGAAGGGAGCATACTTGATATTGAGCATACAAGACAAGGGATTGGGTACTTACTTCAAACACACAATTTAACCCAACAAAGAAGAATCAAAGCCTCCCAAGTTGTTTCTCTAGTCTCAAGGAACACAAATATGGCTTTGCATGCAAGTTTGAGTGGTTGGAAATGGAGGAGATGAAAACACACAGTGATCTCACCAAGAACACACACGGTCTCTCTCTCTTGTTCTAAGAAGGTTTTTAGGTGAAGTGGGTGTAATGGGTGTTATTTCTGGGGTTGACTTGGTTGAGGAGGTGTGAGTGAGCTAGCTTTGTCACTTAGGTACGTGTCTCAACCCCAATAAACAGTCTTACAAGTTAATACATATAAAATAAAGCTACGGCGCAACAGGCGATCGCCCTCCCACGAAACAAGGCGATCGCTTTGACCTTCGCCTACAAAGCGATCGCTTTGTTAGGACAAAGCGATCGCTTTGTACCCGGTTTCTCAATAGTACATTACGTCAAAGCGATTTCGTCCAAAAACAAGGCGATCGCTTTGTACCCGTATGCACCTCTGAGTACAAAGTCATTTTGGTTACTAAAAATCATACCAAATCATTTTTGTATGAGCAACACAAGTAAACAAAGCTAAAACAAGTAGAAATTATCAAATTCTAATACATTATACTAACATGGCATTTCTATTCATGCGAACAAGATATATAACATGCAAATTATGCAATTAAGAGAACTAGGGTGTCACCTGACCCCCTTCTAGCCTATATAGAGCAACCTTGGACCTAACAATTGGTATCGAGCTTAACTCTTTGAAAACTAGTTTTTCCGAGATTAACCTCTTGAGAGATTAAAGATCATGGCTGCTCACCAAATGTTGGAAACCTCAAACGTGAACCATTGTCTGTCTTGGATGAAGTTCACTTTGACATCGGAAAGATAAAGTCAAAAGACATATGAATTCAATTGATAAACGTTTGTGGAAATGTGTCACAGATGGACCCGAATTCCAATGAAGCCTAATGCGGCCGCGGTAGATCAAGCTTTGAAGTACCAAAGCCGAAGAAGAATGGGATGATGAAGACGAAAGAATGATGCTCGGATGGAAAGGCCATCAACATCATTACAGTGTGTTGATATAAGCACTTATCGCGATTATCAACTTGGACACGCAAAGGAGATGTGGGAAGCCATCCTTGAATATCTTGAAGGTGATGGCGAGACAAAGAACAACAAATTATATACACGCATCCGAAGTTTGACTCCTTCAAAAGGATCCCAAAGAGTCTGCGAAGTGCCTATGACAGATTCTATGAGGTAGTCAACTCTTGCTATTCATTAGGAAAGAAGTATGAAAAGAAAGAAATAAACATGAGATTTCTAAATGCACTAGGCAGTCTATGGCATGTTAAGATCTGCCATGAAAGAGTCAAAAGATTTAAACAAATTGACTCTTAGAAACCTTTATGCTAGTCTTTCGGTTTATGAGCTTGAAATCCAACAAGCTCAAGAAATGGAAAAGAGTTTTAAAAACTTGTCCTTACCGGCCATGTCTGCTGAACCTTCTGTTCAAAACGATGAAACACCTTCTACATCCGGTGAAGATGATGATATTCTTTCGACGAAGCCTTTGCTATGTTTGTAAAGAAATATCAACGTTTCAAAAGGTTTAATAAACCATCATCACATAGGCGTCTTCTCACAAAGCGCCGTTCCTTATAAAACAACTGCTCAACCAAAAAATTGCTCCTTATAAATCGAGACCATCAAAAGGATAATGAGCTAGTTTGTTTTAATGTAGGAAACCAGGCCATTTTGCCTCTAAATGTCCAAAGCCAAAATATGAATTTTATAAGAAACGTCCGAAACTAAATTTCAAAAACAAAAAGGGATGGTGGCGAAGACATTGATGAAAGCAATCTGCCTACATGGTGTGACAACGACACGATGAGGATGACTCTTGTGACTTTCTTTGAAGAAGCCAACATATGCCTTATGGCCAGGAGTCACCACATGATTCGGTGAGGTCACTACCATTTCAACAAGATGACAGTGATGATGATGATGAGCTCAATGAACCATCAAAGGAGAGCTCATCAAAGCTAACAAAGACATCTTTGGAAGAGTTTTCAAAATTCAAAGCTGCCTATGTGAAATTAGCCAAGAAGCATGAACTAGCTGTCTCTGAGAAATCAACCTTGATGTCTAAGATCAAAGATCTTGATAGACAGCAAGCTGAAAGTATCAAATTGCAAAAAGAGAACAAAGCTTTGACTGAAAAAGTGGATTTCTACTTGAACACATCAAGAAGATAAATTCGAGAAAGATGACCTTCAAAAGGTTGTCAATACTTGGAATAACTCTAAAGGAAACTTTGATGCCATTCTTTCAAACCGAAAACTTTAGATGACAAAGCGGCATTGGTTTCCAAAGTGAGTTCAAAGTAGGTAGTTCTTGGTTCTCAAAAGGATGAGACATCGAAGTGATTCTTTGAAGAATTGGCTGTAGAAGTTTCTTATGACCAGCAGTCTCCCAAAAGGCAAGGACTTGGCTTTAACAAAGTTCCTTTTGTTTATCCCAAGAACACAAAAGACAAGTCCAAAAGAAAGCAATCTGCCAGCAATGACTCTGCTAATAGTGAGTCTGAGCAACTAAAACCTGCCATTAGTCACCCTAAGAAAACTGGGATGACTAATAGCAAGTCTAGGAATTCTCAGCTCAAACCTATTAAATTTGTCAAAGGCAAGACTGCTGATCCCAACACTTGCCTATAAAAGGGTAAAAGAAGTGAATTCAGATAAAAAGCTTAAAGGACATGTGCTGTAAATACAAAATCTTTTGATAAGAGGTCTATCTATGGTAAACCTAACATCAACAAGAAAAGGCATTATCGACCCTAAGTCCTATAGGCCAATTATCGAGAAAGATCATTCAAAGGCTGGCGATATTAAGAAGCCTCAAAAGAAATCATTACTCATGTTGAAGGATTTCACAAATGCTCTTTCGCAAATGCCATGGTCATGAGATTCATGAATGCCTTCGAGATTCACACCTAAATCTAGAGGATTTACTCCTCCAAAGGTTAAACAAGTGTGGATCCCAAAAGGTTGCTAACCTTGAGGACCCAAAAATAAAAGGGAAGACCATTGGTTATGGAAGTATAATCAGAGGCAATCTCTCCATCAACAAAGTCTCTCTAGTTGAAGGTTTAAAGCACAATCTGCTAAGCATATCACAATTCGTGATAAAGGTCTAACTGTCGGTTTTCCTCTAGTCAATGTCTCATAAAGGACAATGAGACATGTTCAACTATCTGACAGGATTCGAAAAGGAAATGTCTATCTTGTTGACCTAAATCTTTGTTGGAAGAAAATCAAATCTATGCTTGGTTGCTAGGTCATCAGCGACAACAGTGGTTGTGGCATAAAAGGCTTAGTCATCTCAATTTCAAATACCTGGAGAAGCTATCAAAAGACAATCTAGTTGTTGGTTTGCCTAAAATATCGTGAATCTCACAGTCTCAGAGCATGTCAACTAGGCAAACTACACAAATCTTCTTTCAAAAGCAAGCCTTGCCTATCAACAACCAGACCTCTACAGCTCTTGCACATGGATTTGTTTGGACCTGTAACTACTACAAGTCTTGGTGGCAGCAAGTATACTCTTGTGGTAGTTGATGATTACTCAAGATTTACTTGGGTAGAGATGATGTCCTCCAAAGATGAAGCATATGACATCATTACTGAACTCTTCAGAAGACTACAGACTCAGAAGCTGGATGATATCTCTGATGTCAGATCAGACAATGGAACAGAGTTCAAGAACAATGGTGTCGCCAAATATTGTGATGACCATGGAATTGGTCACAATTTCTCTGCAGTTGGCACACCTCAACAAAATGGAGTTCTTTGAAAGGAAGAACAGAACTCTCATTGAAGCGGGAAAGACAATGATTCTGAAGCCAAAGCGCCTATGTATTTACGGGCGGCGAAACCGCTGCTTCACACAAAACAGGTCCATCATAAACAAATTTCATAACAAAACTCCATATGAAATATGGAGAGGCAGAGCTCCCAACATTGGATTCTTTAAAATATTTGGTTGTAAATGCTATGTTCTTTACAATGGTAGAGAACATAGAGGTAAGTTTGAATCCAAAAGTGATGAAGGAATTTTTCTGGGATATGCCAAGTTTTCAAAAGCATACAGAGTTTACAATAAAACTTCACTTAAAGTTGTTGAATCTGTACATGTTTCTTTTGATGAATTTGATTTCATTGGGCCACATTTGGCTCCTAAGGTTACTAATGATTCGATGAATATGAGGCAGTGCGAAACGCCTAATCCTAGATCTGCGATCCTCCTTCTTCACAAGAGCTTCCAAGAGTCAACCTGTTAGAATCCTCAAACGAACCAACAAATGAACACTCTGAAAACCCTGAATCCCCTTTGCCTTCCACACCAGAAGTCATACAACCTACCTTGGAATTAACCTACCCTTTAGAAAACCAAGCTTCAGTTACTTCTACTTCTCAAGAATCCAACTCTGCCGGTGCAATAGGACAAGTTCAACCTGCAGAAGTTAGGGAAGTAAAAGATCATCCTATCACTCAAATCATTGGAGATCTTAATGCTGGTGTTCAAACTAGACAAGCTTCAAGGAATGAATGCATGTATTCTACTGCATTTGTATCTAACATTGAACCCAAAAAGATTGATGAAGCTCTGGAAGATCCAAGCTGGGTGGAAGCTATGCAAGAAGAGCTAAACCAATTTGACAGATGCCAAGTCTGGTCACTAGTCCCTAGGCCCAAAGGACAAGCAGTTATTGGCACAAAGTGGGTTTTCAGAAACAAAATGGATGAAAACGGCAACATTACAAGAAACAAGGCAAGACTGGTAGCCCAAGGATACAGACAGGAGGAGGGTATTGACTATGATGAGACATTTGCTCCTGTTGCAAGATTAGAAGCTATCAGATTATTCTTGGCCTATGCCTCTTACAAGGACTTCAAAGTCTATCAAATGGATGTAAAGAGTGCATTTCTGAATGGAGAACTTCAAGAAGAAGTCTATGTTGAGCAACCACCTGGGTTCATAGACTGTTCAAGGAGAGAAGATGTCTACAAGCTAAGGAAAGCCCTTTATGGACTTAAACAAGCTCCAAGAGCCTGGTATGAGACCCTTTCAAAGTTCTTGATATCTCAAGGCTTTGTAAGAGGTCAAATTGACACTACTCTTTTCATTATGAAGCATAAAGGTCATTCCTTACTTGTTCAAATATATGTTGATGATATTATCTTTGGTTCTACTAATGAAAATCTTTGCAAAAGGTTTGAAAAGCTTATGCAGAGTAAATTTGAGATGAGCATGATGGGAGAGCTCAACTTTTTCCTTGGTCTTCAAATTCAACAAAGTTCAAATGGTATCTTCATCAATCAAGCCAAATATGCAAAGGATGTCATCAAGAAATTTGGTCTTGAAAATGCAAACAGCTTCAGCACTCCTATGGCTACTAACTGCCATCTTGACAAAGATGAGAAGGGCAAGAAAGTGGACATGACTCTCTACAGAGGCATGATTGGTTCACTTTTATACTTAACGCTAGTAGGCACGATATCATGTTTGCTGTTTGTGTTTGTGCTAGGTTTCAAGCTGATCCAAAGGAGTCTCACCTACAAGCAGTCAAAAGAATCATCAGATATCTGATAGATACTCCCAATTTGGGAATCTGGTATCCTAGAGATTCATCTTTTAATCTTATAGGCTATTCTGATGCTGATTTTGCTGCATGTAAGTTGACAGAAAAGCACAAGTGGGACATGTCAATTCTTAGGAAATAGACTTGTCTCATGGGCGCAAGAAGCAAACCTCTGTTTCAACTTCAACAACGAAGCGAATACATAGGCTGTGGTATGCTTCACAATTGCTGTGGATCAAACAGCAACTAGTGGACTATGAGATCAAAGCGATGATTGTCCTATAATGTGTGACAACACATCGCAATTTCGATCTCTCAAAATCTGTCATGCACTCCAAAACAAAGCACATTGATGTGAGATATCACTTTCTTAAAGATCATGTTGAAAAAGGTAACATCGGCATGCAATATGTGCCTACAGAGAATCGGTAGCGACATCTTCACAAAACCACTTGATTCAACCAGGTTTGCTTATTTAAGAGGAGAGCTTGGTATGCTTGACCTCAATCCTTAACCTTTCTTGCAAATTCCTTAAGTCATTTTATAAACTGCCTATATAGAATTGCCTATGAGATTCGCCAATTGCTATTCGGCCGAGATTCTTAAGTCATTTTATAGACAAGTTTGAGTAAGTATCTACATTAAAATAGGCAGACTTTAAATAAAATAAGCAGACTTTGATACAATAGGCAGACTTAAGCGCGCCATACGTACAGTGACTCATCAGGTAATAAATGCGGACTTCAAATTTTATCAAATTCCATTTAGTAGCCTGTCAGAGGTATAAAAGGGTAAAATGTACAGTAACTCTTCACAACTCTCAACAACCGCCATTTTCATCTTTCAAAAACCTTTCAAGCTTCCATTCTGTAAATCAGCTCAAATCGTCTCAAACCTCAAAAATCTCAAGTCTCTATACTTACAATCATCAATGGTAAGGATTTCTACACCTTCTTGAGTCTTTTAAATCCAGTTTTAGGATCTTGTTTTGACCTAATTTAAGGTTTTAAAACTGTCCGCCATTGATGAACTGTGTTATATTGCGATTGTTGCTTGAATCATGCTTTTTGGGTGTAAAATGTGTTGTAGAGATTCCTGTGGTACTTTGTTTTCAGTTTATATCAGTTGATTGCTTGAATCTGACAAACTCAGTAGATATTTGAAAACCCAGATGATGAACTGTTCTTATATTTTGGTTCAATTTGTCTATATTTTGGGTTTTGATCTGAACAGTACTTGTTTATGTTAATATCTGCTGATTTCTTGATTATCTGCTGATTCTTGCATATCTGCCGATTTCTATATATTTGTTCTCACATCCGATTATGTAGGGAAAGTCTAAATCCTCAAAGGCTGCGCTACCACTTCATCCTCCGCCTCCGCTAAGCCAACCAGGGCCGCATTGGCCGCCGAACTCCCTATAAGGACCCTTCCCGTGTCAAGTTATCACCCCGGGATGACAATCGACAGAGACTCCATCATCAGCACATCTGCTGGTGATGCCCTTCTGAAAGATTTGGCTGAGTGTGGACTTCTCCCCTGTTCCAACTCAACGACACCCACTACTGACAATCTTCTAGGCGAGGAGTTTTATACAAGGATGATTCGCCTCCTCCTCCGCTAATGCCTCGAGCTGTCAACTTAAGCTATATCAAGGGCTACATCGAGGCCACTACATCAAGTTGACCTACAAGGATGTTGGAGAAATCCTTGGGACCTGTTGAAGGCAAATTGGACTTGACCGATGCCGAATCGGCACTTGCCAGGAAATGATGAGGGGATCGCCCAACCGAGAGGTTCTCGAGATGTCCAGGAACCTCTTCCCGGAAAACCCCTATCATATCGCCCATCGCTCGACAAGAGCATCTTATTCAAAAATGGCTCGAGGGACATCTTCACCTCCCGGTGATGTGGACCAAAGGCGTGGTCCTTCGCAAGCAACTCAACCGGGCAAAGATCATCTTCTCAATGCTATCCCAGCGTTGTGAAGTCCAAGCTCACCCGTCCATGAAGAGGCCCTTTGTCGGGGTTATCAATGTCATCCTCCGCCGTTATGAGGAGATTGATGAGCTGGTCGCTGCGACGACCTCATCAAGGTGTCCAACACCTACGTCTTTACGGTCAACAACATCACCCGCTATAGGGATGATATGGCCAAAGGACAACCAACGCGTGAGGCTGCTGCTGCTGCTTGCTTACAGTCTGCTGCTGCTGCACTCGCTTCTGCTCGCTCTTGGTGGCCCTCTACCCAAGCCGGCAAGGGTAAGAGGAAGGTCACCTATCGCCGGGTTACCGGTGAGGAGGAGGAGCCTACACCCATTGGGGCCTTGCTGAACACTTTGACCTCGGCAGCTAGACCACGATCCCTATGAGCTGTGAGCCTCCTACCAAAAAGCCTAAACACTCTCCCTCTCTCACCCCAAAACTCAAACAGACCAGGAAACCTGCCCGCTCAAAGGCAGCCGTTGAGAAGGACCCATCAACCTTCCAACCAGCTGACCTCTCCAAACCCTCTAAACCTACCTCCCATTCCTCCAAACCCAAAACCAAACAAACCCTCCTACCCACGGACGAATCATTTGGCCTTCCTAAGGTCTCGTCCACTTCTTCCTCCACTCCAGTGTGCACCGGTTTCCACCTTGTTTCTCCATGTTGTTCCCCACCAGTTCCTCCGAATCATCTCCACCACACCTTCGCCTCTTCCACTCCTATAAGTCCAAACATGGCAAACGTTTTAAAAGAGTGCAAAGAAGAAGGTACATTTTGTGGAACCGCCGATGAAACCACTTCTCCTCCACCTTCACCACCTATGCCTACTTCCCCCACCTCTGCTTCCTCACCTCCTCCCTCTGCTCCCATCCAAACAACCACCACACAAGAGCCATCTATCTCACCTGCCACCTCTTCTCAACCACCATCCTCCAAACGCCCTATCTCTCTCTCTTCTGACCTGCCTACTCCCAAACGCCTCAAACCTACTCCCTATAACCACCTACACCCTGAGGTTCAGGCTCTGCTGTCCTTCAGAGACAGCAGGCCTAAACCCAACCCTGCCGACTCTGACCCCTTCTTGGCCACCCTTGACTACCCCAAGAGATTTCCTGTCGGCCTATGTGCGGTGAAATCATCTTTCAATGGGGTGCCTACTATGACCCTCTTCCTCCCGCTGGTCCCAACTCTTTTTCTCCCACAACTCGGCGGTTCAAGATCTTATGATCTTCAACCAATGGGTTGCAATCCATAAGGACTTAGGCCTTCCCCTGCCAACCAAATCGGACATCTCCCCATTCCTCTCTCTGCCTAAACCCCCAGTATTCACCATTATCTGCCATCCTTCCATCCTTCTTCACCCTGTGGTCTACAGCTTCATTGATGTAGTCACCACTTTCCTTGGCTTCAACCCTCTCCTCCCTATTCTCTTCCCTTCTCCTAGCCTCTCTCCTTTCTTTTCTCCTCCTCCCTTCTTTATTCACCCCCTTTCCTATGTCATCTACATAGAAAGGCTCTTCCCTGTGCCTCGCATTTTCCCTAGCCTTCCTTCCCCCTCTACCAGCTATGTTTCCATTTCCTCCTCCAGCCATTCTACCTCTTCCTCCAGCCACTCCCTCTCTTCCCCCAGCCATCCTCCACCCTCTCCTACCCAAGCCACCAGCCATCCTTCCCCTCGCGGGACCATCGGCGAGTCATCGACTCGTCGATACCTATCCGCCGAGGCCATACATAAATTTTTGAAGGATTTTGAGGTCATCTGTTGACTGACCAAGGCCCTGCACCGGCTATCGCAGATCGTCTCACATCACCCATGTGCAGGCTGACTGCATGACCCAAGTCATGGACATTTCAAAGGGTGCAAAGGCCGCTTTTGATGCCTGCCTACGAGCCATCTCAGCCAGCCAAACTGCCCTAGCCAGCCAGCTCTCAGCATCTTCCTCCGCGACCTCTGCCATCTTCAAAACCAACTGGGACAACCTCTACACCAAGATGATGCAGATCGTCGACATGGTTGATGCTGGTTACAAGCTTGTGCTTCACTCTCAACGTCAGGCAAATCGCTCTGTCCACTCCTCCGTGCGAGCGACGCGCAATCTCACGACCAAGCACTTGGCTTACTATCGCAAGGAGCGCAAAAGTACTGAGGATCGCCTCGGATTCATTGATGCCTCCCTTGCGTCCATGAAGGAGGAGATAGCCAGACTCAACAATGATCAGCAGACTAAGCTCATTGAGCATAATGCTCTGCTCAAGCAGAAGATCAAAGAGCTCTCCTCCGAATTGGCTGATACTAAAGAAGAGCTAGCAGCAGCAAAAGAAGAGAATGCAAGACTTAAGGCTGCTGTTGACTCTAAATGGGCATCAAGAGGCTATGGGCAATCTTCATCAGGCAAAGGCAAAGGCAGTGCATCATCTAGGTCATCCTCTCGAACCGGCCGATGATATTTTGTATAATCTTTTTGCTAAACTTTGTAATTAAACAACTTGTTTAATTAACAATGACTATGTTTTAAAACTTTCATGTTTATTATGAACTGCTTATTATGTGATTGCATGACATTTAAACCACTGGTTTAAAGACATGTCCTATACTGCCTATTCTGCCTATCTGCATGTCTTTAAATTCAGCTTCATTACAAGTGTCTGTTGCTCAATTTCCTGTTTGTAAACACTTTGTAATTCTTGAATACAATGACCTTTATGTAAGTTCATCTAGGGCATGCTTATTCAATATATCAATCTTACAAGCATGTTATTACTAGACTTGAACATGGTCTGCTGATATTGTATTCGTAGGGTCATGGACTCAAGCAAATAGGAGGAGATTGTTGTATCTTAGCCTAGATTTGCTTGAATCCATAACCTAAGTCTAAGTCAAGGTGACTAATGGGCCTGCGTGTCTGTTAGTGTGGCAACTTGTACTTAGGCATAGCTTGAATAGCCTAGGATTGCTTGTTGTAAATTGCCTTGAAGAAGATAGCCTATAGGATATCGGCCATCCTCTATACATGGCTAAGTGTGCATCAAAGTTCTTCAAGATATCGGACAAGTTCATCTAAGCCAAAGTCTCATCGGCTAAGTTGAAGAACCCCAAAGATCGTCCGATATAGAGCGCGAAGACATGTCCTGATTTGAGGCTTTCATTGACTTCGATGCAACGTTAACCTGCAAATCACATTCAATGAAGGTTTCCATTCTTGGCATACACTCAGAAAAGGACATTCCTCCTGCAAGCACAGATCGCCTATTTTTAGCAAAGTGTCAGGAGACAGTCTGCAAGCTTCAGGCCAGCCTATCAGGAGTCAACAACAGATTAGAGCATTAATTGCTCTTAAATTCAAAATAGAAGACCTCCAACGGCTCCAAGTTTCCTCCTGCATATAAAAGGAGACTCCATTGCTGCATTCAATACATCTCAACAACTCCAACTTCTGAATCTCCATAATCTTCAAGTGCATTAAAGCTTAAACGTCCTATCTGTACTTCCTTCTTTGAAGAGCCTCACTCTAAAACGATCAGTCCATTAAAGCTCTTCATTGATTGCAACACCTAGCTTTTCATAGCTCACGAGAATTGTATCTTATTGATATCAATTCTCCCACACAAACACTTGGTCAACAAAATTTTTGTACACAATCCATTAGAGATTTAGTTTGTAAAATATCTAGTGGAAAAACTTAGTACACGATTTTCAAATCCAAAGTTGACCACTTTGGTTGTGGACGTAGCACTTATTTATAAGTGTGAACCATATTAAATATTCTGTCTATTTGTGTGTGATTGTGAATTGATTGTGTTGCTTTAAATTTCAGATTTCCAATCATTAGAACTGCGATCTTGTCTGCCAAGATCGGCCATTCTCAACTTGTCTGTGCTTCACAAGACTTCCGCTGCAAAATTTTTTTAAACCCTAGTGAAGTAAGATTTTTGAATCAATTTCAAAAATTGGACATAGGCTATTCAACCCCCCCTTCTAGCCTATATAGAGCAACCTTGGACCTAACACTCCAGCTGCGCCGCTCCGCTCACACTCTCTCCTTCTAAGAAAATTGCTTTCATAAGCTGCTCCTTTACTATTTAAACCTAGCCCTAGGGTTTCTATCCCAGCCGAGGTTCAAAAAAAAAAAAAGATAAATAATAATAATAATAATAATAATAATAATAATAATAATAATAATAATAATAATAATAATAATAATAATAATAATAATAATAATACGATCATCCATTGAGTAATCAGTCGCAAAGTGGGCCAAGCCCAACTCGCACTATTAGGGTTATTAATAAGGTCTTTTTGGTAATTTGTTTATCCAAACGTAGTTTAATGTCATAAACACGTTATGTTATTGTAAAAGAACATTAATGACTAATTTAGTTATTATTAATGATATTTATATAATTAAGTATCGTTAAAATAATTATCAAATTTTTGGAATATAACACTCTTTTACCCCCTAAAAAGAAGTTCAGGCAAAAAGGTCAGGATGTTTTTCTCGCATTTCGTCCTCGAGTTCCCAAGTAGCCTCTCTCTCTGAGTGATTTGTCCATTGTACTTTCACATACAGAATGGTCCGCCTTCTTAGTACTTGATCTTTTCGATCCACAATACAAACAGGCTGTTCGTCATAGCACAAATTCTCCCGAAGTCGTAACGGTTCATATTCGATCACATGACTCGGATTGGGGACATACTTTCTTAACATAGACACGTGAAATACATTATGGACTGCAGATAGCGTAGGTGGCAAGGTGAGTCTATACGCGACTTCCCCCACACGCTCCAAAATTACAAAAGGACCGACAAATCTCCGGCTGAGCTTCCCTCGAATGCCAAATCTCATAACTCCCCTCGTCGGTGAGACTTTCAAAAATACATGGTCGCCAATCTCAAAGCCTAGTTTGCGTCGGCGTTTATCTGCATATGACTTCTGTCTGCTCTGAGCCATAAGTAGCCTTCTTCTAATCAATTGAACTTTCTCTGAAGTAATTTGTACCAATTCTGGGCCCAAAAGTTTCCTCTCACCCACCTCGTCCCAAAAAGTAGGTGACCGACACTTCCTTCCGTATAACGCCTTATAGGGTGCCATGCCAATGCTGGCGTGGAAGCTGTTGTTATACGCAAACTCTACTAGCGGTAAATGATCATCTCAATTCCCTTGTAAATCTAAAACACAAGCTCTAAGCATATCCTCTAACGTCTGGATTGTTCTTTTCGACTGACCATCTGTCTGTGGGTGAAACGCGGTACTCATACTCAACTTTGTACCGAGGGCTTTCTGTAGACTACCCCAAAACTTCGATGTAAACCTCGTATCGCGGTCAGAAACTATTGAAACAGGAACCCCATGTAGTCTGACAATCTCATCGATATACAATTTTCACCAATTTCTCTAGTGAGTCATTAATTCGAAATGGCAGGAAATGAGCCGACTTAGTTAATCGGTCCACAATAATCCAAATTGCATTGGGCCCCTTAAGTGTTCTAGGTAGTCCTACCACGAAGTCCATAGTGATGTGTTCCCACTTCCACTCGAGAATCGGCATTGACTGTAATAACCCTCCGGGTCTCTGATGTTCACTTTTGATCTGTTGGCATACCAGACATTTGGAGACAAACTCTGCAATCTCTCGTTTCATATTTTCCCACCAAAAAGTATGACGCACATCCCTATACATCTTCGTGCTTCCTGGGTGTACTGCAAACCTCGAATTGTGAGCTTCCTCTAATATCTCCCTTTTTAACTCTGAGTCGACAGGAACGCAAACCCTAAACCCAAAGCGTAAAATGCCATCACTCCCAATATGAAATTTTGGTTGAGCCCCTGCTTTCACTCCTTCGGCAATCTTGGTTAACTCAGGGTCAACTCCTTGAGTCGTCTTAATCCTTTCTAACAAGGATGGTTGAAAACTCAGGTGCGCCAAATATCCTTTGCCTCCTCGCACTCTTACTTCTAAACCCAATGACTCCAAGTCATCTATAATTCTCTTCTCCTTAGTCAACATCATGGCCAAGGTCCCCCTGTTCTTAGGACTGAGTGCATCGCCACTACATTAGCCTTGCCAGGGTGGTACAAAATTGTGCAGTCATAATCTTTCAGAAGCTCCAACCAACTTCTTTGCCGCATGTTAAGATCCTTTTGGGTGAAGATGTACTTAAGACTCTTGTGATCCGTATAAATTTCACACGTCTCCCCATACAAATAATGTCTCCAAATTTTCAGAGCAAACACCACTGCAGCCAATTCTAAATCATGTGTTGGGTAGTTCTTTTCAAAAGTCTTAAGTTGTCGAGAAGCGTAAGCGATTACCTTCCCATTCTGCATTAACACGCAACACAAACCTCTTAGCGAAGCATCACTATAAATTACAAACCCCCCTGTCTCCGCTGGTAAAGTAAGAATCGGTGCCGAAACCAACCTTTTCTTCAACTCTTGAAAACCCACTTCGCATTAGTCCAAACGAAGTTCGCATTTTTCTGAGTCAATTTGGTCAAAGGTACTGCAATTTTCGAAAATCCCTTTACGAATCGACGGTAATACCCTGCCAACCCCAAGAAACTGCGAACTTCAGTTGCAGTTGTTGGCCATTCCCAGTTTACAACTGCTTCAATCTTTGCTGGATCCACCGAGATCCCATCCTTAGACACTACATGTCCCAAGAAAGCAACTTCTTCTAACCAAAATTCACAATTTTTAAACTTCGCATAAAGTTTTTCCTCTCTTAAAATTTGTAGTACTGCCCTTAGGTGTTCTTCATGCTCCTCTTGAGACTTAGAGTAGATCAAAATGTCATCAATGAAGACAATCACACACTTATCAAGAAATTTTTGAAAAACCCTATTCATTAAATCCATAAAAGCCGCCGGGGCATTAGTTAAGCCAAATGGCATCACCAAAAATTCATAATGTCCATATCGTGTCCTAAACGCCGTCTTGGAGATATCCTCCTTCTTAATCCTTAATTGGTGGTATCCTGAGCGAAGATCAATCTTAGAAAAATAACAAGCACCTTGTAATTGGTTAAACAAGTCATCAATCCTTGGCAATGGGTATTTATTCCTGATTGTAACCCGATTCAACTCATGGTAATCAATACACAATCTCATGGTCCCATTTTTCTTTTTCACAAATAACACCGGAGCACCCCACGGCGATACACTAGGTCTAATCAAACCCTTTTCTAGCAACTCTTGCAATTGTTCTTTTAGTTCTTTCAGTTCTGCCGGGGCCATTCTATAAGGTGCCTTAGAAATGGGTGCCGTCCCTAGCGATAGGTCAATGCCAAACTCCACATCTCTCTCAGGTGGAAGACCAGGTAAGTCCTCCGGGAATACATCTCAATACATCTCCAAACTCTCTAACCACCGGTAATGATTCTATACTAGCTACTCCCTTACCATTATCCACCAGAGAAGCTAAATATCCTTGACAACCTTTCCTCAAAAATCGTCTTGCCCTTAATGAAGAAATAATGCCCGATAGTGTCGTCGGTTTAGACCCCTTAAAAAGAAACTTTGGTTCCCTGGGAATACAAAACACTTCTTTCTTAAAGCAGTCTACCTTAGCATGAAATGCGGCTAACCAATCCATGCCTAAAATTAAGTCAAAGTCTTGAATTTCTAATGGTACCAAATCGATGGGCATCTCCCTATCCTCCACCGTCAAAGAGCAACACTTAAACACCGTAGTTACTAAGATGGATTCCTTAGTTGGCGTATCTATTACTAGATCAATATCCAAACTCTGAGGGGACAATTTCATACGACGCGCAAAAGATGTGCATATAACTGAATGTGTAGCACCCAGATCAATTAAGGCATAAACATTGCGAGAGAAAAGTTGGACGGTACCTGCCACCACGTCATTAGTTGCCCTGGCATCTCTAGCTGTCATAGGAAAGATCCTTCCTTGACCCCTTGGTTTATTCTTATCTTTTCCTTCGGTACCTCGTGCAGGGACTCCCTTTGGTGGCTCAGAACATTCCTTAGCTTTGTTGCCCACTTTACCACAGTTAAAACAAGCCCCCTTACTCCAGTAGCAATTTTCTGTCAAGTGTTTTGCCCCACACCTCTGACACAGCGGATTATTGTTTTGGTTCGGTCCTTGGCCCTGGTTACGCCACTGATTCTGGTGTTATCCTTGGCCCTGGTTACGCCACTGGTTCTGGTTCTGTCCTTGGCCCTGATTACGCCACTGATTCTGATTCTGGTTCTGGTTGTAGTTTGAATTCCGAGTCGGCTGGGTTGCCTTTCTATTCCGGCTATCCTCAGTGATCCTCCTTTTATTCCCCTGACTAGAACTTCCTTGACTGTTGACCTGGCCACGATACTTCCCTGAGCTGTCCTCGGCACCTCTCTTTTTCTCCTCTTTCTTCTTTCGATATTCCGCTGACTTAATCTCCATCGCTCTAGCCCTATCCAGGACTTGAGCATAGGTTGGCAATTCCAAAGCTGCAATTCTGTAATTGATCTGATCATTCAGACCTCCTTCGAATTTCCTCGCTTTTTGTTCCTCGTCTTCAAAGAAAGCCGGAGCATACTTTGACAGCTCAGTGAATTTGGCATCGTATTCATCCACAGTCATTTTCCCTTGTTCCAAATCGAGGAACTCCTTAAGTTTCTGTTCCCTTACACTCTTGGGAAAGTATTTCTTATTAAAGGCTGTAAGGAATCTCTCCCAATCATAAGCTAGCACCTACTCCGTTTGCCTCTGCTGTTCTTTTCTCGGACTTCCACCATTCATCTGCTTCCCCCTCTAACTTGAATGTAGCCAGGCTAACTCTCTGTTCACTAGTACATGTCATTGTTCCAAAGATTTTCTCCATACTTCGGATCCAACTCTTCGGTTTTTCAGTACCGGACACACCTGAGAATGTCTTTGGTTCCCTCTTTTGGAAACTTTCAAGAGGGTCTTTGACCACTGGTGGCGGGTGGACAACAAGTTGAGGTTGAGCGGTGGCTCCCTGAGCAACCTGGCCTAAGGCCGCAACAGTCTGTGTTAAGGTCAGCAGTAGTGCCACTATTGTAGGGTCGGTTTGCGGAGGAGCATTTGCATTAGCATCAATGTTTGGTTGGGGGTATTCTGACTTCCTCCAATCCTGAGGAAGAATCCTCAACTGGAACACTATCTCCACTTCCTCGACCGCGCCCACGCCCGCGTGTACCAGTGCGTCCTCCTCTTGCCATATATTATATAACATGAATTGTCATACATCATTATATATCACGCTCATCATACAATTATTTAGTGCATACAATAAATTTAAATTCATAGCCAAAATCAAAATTTCACAGGAACTCTTATATAATGAAATTTATTCCACAAACATTGGACAATATCCTTATTGATTCCAAAAAAAAAAAAAAAACATACGAGTTTAAAAAAAATACAATTAATGTCACGTCATTCTAAAACCCTATGTCATCAAACTAATACTCATCTCTACCCCCTCACAGCGCCCCACGTATAGTGATGATCAGTTGGTTAACTATTGCACGTGGCGCTGCCATCACGGGGATGTCAACTTGTGATGCGTAACAAACGCAGAAGTTTTCGTTTAAGGATTTATGGATGAAGGTTATGGAAACAATGATGAAAATTGCAGCGGAAAATAAAAGGATAGATGACGGGTCACCGGTTAGGCTTCACTCACCTAACGTAAAGATCCCGTTTGGGTTCACCGGTTAGGCTTCACTCACCTAACGTAAAGAGCCCTTTGAATATTACCTCCTAAACCTAAGGAAATAATAGACAAAATCTGAACAAAACTTTGTTCTTTGTAATTCTCCTTGTGAATCAAAACTGAAATCTGAATTTACAACACTAATTCTAACCCCCTTTTATAGTTGTTTTACAATGCATCATAACCTTAAAAGGAAAAGAAATCTAGTCCTACTTGTACAAGCATTTAGAATACTATCATACCTAGGAATAGAGATATAAACCTATACAACCTAGGAATCAAAACAGCAGCAGGAAAGAAACAAATTTCGCCAATCTAGTCGCAGGGTGATCGCCCTGTCCCGCCACAAAGCGATCGCTTTGTGGCCAGAATCCTGGTCCGCAAAAATGGCATCAAGGCGATCGCTCTCTCCAAAACAAGGCGATCGCTCTTACTTCAGAATGTTGCCAATGCCTTCTTTTTCCCATGTGTCGTCCCTTGTTGTGCACATAACCTCCCAAGGTCTTTCAAACTCTTGAATCTTTCTATTTTGCATCATCAAGGACTCGAGAGACAACGTCAATCCATCTTCCTCCACTTGTAATACATCCATGGCTTTGTTTGGGCCTTCGTGAAGGTTGCTACTCAATGCTCCCGCATCATCCTCCCCTTCATGAGAAAGAATTGACCTCAATTCTTCAAGCATTTTGTCCTCTATGTATGGTGACAAATCCCCCACATTAAATGTAGAACTAATCGAATATTCCTCGGGAAGGTCCAATTTGTATGCACTATCGCCAAATTTCTCCAACACTTGAAAAAGGCCTTCGGCTCTTGGCATTAGCTTATTCTTCCTCTTGCTAGGAAATCGCTCCTTCCGCAAATGTAGCCACACTAAATCTCCGGGTTGAAATTTCGGTTGTCTTCGACTCTTGTTGGCTCGTTTCTTGTATAATTCATTCACCTTCTCGATTCTTGCACGAACTTGTTTATGGAATTGTTGTATATCCTTCAACTTGTTGAACGCATCCGGTTGTTCTTTCCCTTTTCGTGTGGGAACCATATCTATTGGCAAACAAGGATTAACCCCATACACAACTTCAAATGGAGAATGTTTAGTTGCATATGTTGGTGTACGGTTATAAGCAAATTCAGCATGAGCCAACTTCAAATCCCAATCCTTTTGGGTCTTTCCAACTAATCCTCGTAATAGAACTCCAAGGGTCCTATTGGTCACTTCCGTTTGTCCATCCGTTTGCGGGTGATGAGATGTACTAAACAACAATTTCGTTCTAATTATCCTCCAAAGAGATCTCCAAAAATGGCTAAGAAACTTGCTATCTCTATCACTCACAATTGTCTTTGGTACCCCATGCAAACGCACAATTTCCTTGAAGTACAAATCCGCAATTAAGGAAGCATCATCCGTTTTGTGACATGGCACGAAATGCGCCATTTTCGAGAATCGATCAACCACCACCATGATAGCATCCTTTCCTCTTTGCGTCCATGGTAATGCCACAATGAAATCCATTGATACATCGCTCCATGGTTGTTTTGGTACGGGCAAAGGTGTATACAAACCTTGATGGAACGTACTTTTCATCTTTTGACAAGTGGCACATCTAGAGATAATAGTTTGCACATCTCCAAGCATCTTTGGCCAATAAAAATGTTCTTGTAATAACTCCAACGTCTTGTTGATGCCAAAATGTCCCGCTAGTCCTCCTCCATGAGTTTCTCGTACCAATAACTCCCTTATTGAACACTTGGGAATACAAAGTTAATTGCCTTTGAACAAAAAGCCTTCTTGTAACACAAAATTCCCATTCTTCCCTTTCTCACAATCGAGAATAATAGAGCCAAAATCTGGATCTTCCTTGTAGTATTCGCATACTAGTTTGAACCCTAGTAGCTTGTCATCCATCATGGTAAGTATAGAATACCTTCGAGATAACACATCCGCTACTACGTTATTCTTTCCATTCTTGTATTTTGAAGAAAAGTTGAAAGATTGCAGAAATTCTATCCACCTTGCATGCCTTGGTTTTAACTTGTGTTGCCCATGCATGTATTTCAAAGCCTCATGATCGGAATGAAGGATGAAATGATTCGGCCTTAAATAATGACTCCAATGATTCAAAGCTCTAACCATGGCATAAAATTCTTTATCATAGGTAGAATAGTTGAGTCTCGCACTTCCAAGCTTTTCACTAAAGTAAGCAATGGGCCGCTTTCCTTGAGTCAACACCGCCCCGATACCCACTCCACTAGCATCACATTCGACCTCAAAAGGTTGTGAGAAATCGGGTAAGGCCAAAACCGGTGTCTTGCATAACTTCTCCTTGAGCTTTTCGAAAGCTTGTTGTGCCGCCGAAGTCCATTCAAATTTTCCTTTCTTCAAAGTTTCGGTTATGGGACTTGCAATGGTACTAAAGTCTTGAATGAAGCGTCTATAGAAAGAGGCTAATCCATGGAATGATCGTACCTCCGTAATGTTGGTTGGAATAGGCCAAGACATGATTGCTTTAATCTTCGTTTGATCGACGGATACTCCTTCCTTTGACACCACATAACCAAGGAACGTCACACTTGGTTGCATAAACGAACACTTCTCAAGTTTTCCATAAAGCTTGTTTTTCCGCAAAACTTGGAGTACCTCCTCAAGATGTCGTACATGCTCCTCCTCACTTTTGCTATACACCAAAATATCGTCTAGATAGACGACTACAAATTTTCCCAAGAATGGCTTTAACACTTCATTCATTAATCTCATGAAAGTACTTGGGGCATTTGTGAGCCCGAATGGCATCACCTTCCATTCATATAATCCATGCTTTGTCTTGAAAGCCGTTTTCCATTCATCTCCTTCACGCATGCGAATTTGATGATAACCGTTCCTCGAGTCAATCTTTGAATAAAATATTGCACCATGTAGTTCATCAATCATGTCATCTAAGCGTGGCATTGGAAATCGATATTTAATAGTGATGTTGTTGATTGCTCTACTATCCACGCACATTCGCCATGAGCCATCTTTCTTGGGTACTAAAAGAGCCGGTACCGCACATGGACTCATACTTTCCTCCACATATCCCTTCGAGAGCAATTCTTCAATTTGCTTTTGCAACTCCTTAGTTTCTTCCGGATTGCATCTATATGCCGGTTTGTTGGGAAGTGGCATTCCGGGTATCAAATCTATTTGATGTTCAATTCCTCGTTTTGGTGGTAAACCCGGGGGTAGATCTTCGGGGAATACATCTTTGAACTTGTTGAGTAGAGGTTTCATTAAGGGGTGTAGCTTCTCCCCTTCTTGACTTTGGACCCCTTGAGGAATAACGAGAATTGCTTGGCCATCCTTGACGGCTTGCTCGGCTTCTCGTTCACTAGCTAATAAGTTTGTCTTTTGCGGGGTCTTTTTTATGGGAACTATCTTGGAGGGTGGTAAAGGATTTAACTTGAACTTCTTACCATCCTTCTTCACAATATAAGCGTTTTCCCTCCCTTCATGGGTCACATATCGATCATATTGCCAAGGTCGTCCCAAAAGTATATGACACACATCCATTGGTACCACATCACAAAGTGTCTCATCTTGATAATTACCCATGGTAAAAGAGATTAAAGCTTGACGATTTACCTTCACTTCGGATCCATCGTTGAGCCAATGAAGTTTGTAAGGACGAGAGTGGTTTGTGGTTGGGACCTTCAATTTGTCGATGAGAATATTAGAGACGGCATTCGCACAACTTCCTCCATCTACTACTACATCGCACACCTTCCCTTGCACAAGACACTTTGCATAAAAGATTTGTTCTCTTTGCTCCTCTTCCATGGCCGTTGGCTTCGCATGTAAAGATCTCCTCAAGACTAGCGTCTCCCCCTTGACGTCTTCGGAATCAAATTCCTCTACCTCTTCTTCTTCGGATTCATCTTCTTGGTCTTGTGTCGCAAGATTGTCTTCTATATCTCGAATCTCGTGTAAAGTCAAGACTCTTTTGGTGGGGCATTCGGATTGGTAATGACCATATCCTTGACATTTAAAGCACTTGACATTGTCCTTGCTCTTGATTGGTTTCTTTCCTTCGGCCTTTTCATTTGTGGTGCCCTTGTTGGACTTCTCTCCTTGATTATTGGACTTTGGGTTGCTTGGCGCCACGGTGCTTGAAGCCAAATTGCTTGAAAAACCCTTTGAGAAAGTCGTCTTATTTCCCACCCTTTTTCTCTTTACTTGTCTTTCACATTTGATTGAGACCTTGCAAATTTCCTCAAAAGTAAAGCATGGTTGTAGCTCTACTATGTTGGCTATCTCGACATCTAGCCCTCCCATGAATCTAGCAATTTTTTGCTCTTCATGCTCTTGCATATCACAAATAATGGATAACTTCTCAAATTCT
The DNA here is from genome assembly GCA_016624345.1 of Platycodon grandiflorus. NCBI lineage: Eukaryota > Viridiplantae > Streptophyta > Magnoliopsida > Asterales > Campanulaceae > Platycodon > Platycodon grandiflorus. The sequence continues at coordinate 27,873,564 of CM028368.1, forward strand.
TCAACGTATTGTGATACGGTAGAATTCCCTTGCTTCAATTGTATAAGTTTCGAAAAATTGTCTTGTCGATAGGTGCTAGGTAAAAACCTTCGATCAAGATATTTCTTAAATTTATCCCAAGACTCGATCTTTGACTTTCCTTCGCGTCTTCGTTGGGATTTCAAATTTTCATACCATATGGAAGCGTACCTTGTGAGTTTGAGAATGGCCACCTTGAATTTCTTTCGGTCGCTATACTCCTTGTATTCGAAAATTCGTTCCATTCTTCGCACCCAATCAAGATATCCATCCGGATCCATTGCACCGTCAAATTCAGGAATATCGAGCTTTAAACCTCGATCATCGTCCTCCCTTGGTGGTCCTTGATGTTGTCTAGGCCTAGGACGCCTCATCTCTTCTTCATCCGAGTTGGAATCTTCATTCTCTATTCGGCCTTGTGGTCTTTCTTCTAACAATTGCAAAACTCGATCCACTCGTTGTCGTAGCTCTTGAATCTCGCGGTCTCTTCGTAAATTTGTAGCTTGTTCTAATGTTATTCCGCGTGGGCAAGTTGCTTCTTCCGCCATGATCGTTTACAAAGTTGGAATTTGTAAAAGACCTAAGCTCTGATACCAAATTTGATGCGTAACAAACGCAGAAGTTGTCGTTTAAGGATTTATGGATGAAGGTTATGGAAACAATGATGAAAATTGCAGCGGAAAATAAAAGGATAGATGACGGGTCACCGGTTAGGCTTCACTCACCTAACGTAAAGATCCCGTTTGGGTTCACCGGTTAGGCTTCACTCACCTAACGTAAAGAGCCCTTTGAATATTACCTCCTAAACCTAAGGAAATAATAGACAAAATCTGAACAAAACTTTGTTCTTTGTATTTCTCCTTGAGAATCAAAACTGAAATCTGAACTTACAACACTAATTCTAACCCCCTTTTATAGTTGTTTTACAATGCATCCTAACCTTAAAAGGAAAAGAAATCTAGTCCTACTTGTACAAGCATTTAGAATACTATCATACCTAGGAATAGAGACATAAACCTATACAACCTAGGAATCAAAACAGTAGAAGGAAAGAAACAAATTTTGTCAATCTGGTCGGAGGGCGATCGCCCTGTCCCGCCACAAAGCGATCGCTTTGGGGCCAGAATCCTGGTCCGCAAAAATGGCATCAAGGCGATCGCTCTCTCCAAAACAAGGCGATCGCTCTTACTCTAGAATGTTGCCAATGCCTTCTTTTTCCCATGTGTCGTCCCTTGTTGTGCACGTAACCTCCAATGGTCTTCCAAACTCTTGAATCTTCCTATTTTGCATCATCAAGGACTCGAGAGACAACGTCAATCCATCTTCCTCCACTTGTAATGCATCCATGGCTTTGTTTGGGCCTTCGTGAAGGTTGCTACTCAATGCTCCCGCATCAACTTGGAGGTGCTCATCAATATCCTGACACACATTCAAGATTAACCTCAAAAAGTCCCTATTCTCCCTGCGGTCATTTCGTATCAGATCACGAGCTTGTTGTAGCAAGAGCTCCAATTCTTGCACTCGGGGATCGGGTTGCGCGTTATTCTCTTGCGCAACTCCATTTCCAGGCTCCACAGTATTGTCTTCACCCATACTTACTTCACTATCGTTATCGCTACTGCTGCCTATGGGCTCATCTGGAACCTCCAGTTCCTCTTCAGGGTCTTCCTCTGGTTCATCCTTTGGGATTTCCTCAATTTCCTCTTCTGAAACTTCATCTAGGTCAACCTCATCCGGGTCCCCTATCATCCAGTTGTCTAAGTCCCAATCGTAATCCATCCTATAGTTAGTCAAATAAATACACGAGTTTCAAATAGTAGCAGTCATAATCATTACTTAATTCTAATTAATTCTTAATTCTAATCAATTCTTACTTCAAATAAATTCTTAATTCTAATCAGTTCTTAATTCTAATTAGTTCTTAATTCTAAAGTCTACAGAACCTCAAACCATGCTCTAATACCAACTTTGTAACGCCCCAAACTCGGTCCAAACATCGTGGTCCCACAATTTAGCCACGTCACCACAATAAATGCTTCACAAACTAACCACGAGTAAATATAATATCAAATTAACCTTAAAACCAACGTAGCCCAAACAACATTAATAACTCACAGTAATTGTCGATACATTTCTAAATTCATCATTAAACTTAAATATTTCAAATCTCTCTTATTTCAAGGAATAAAATCATTTCCAAATATCTTGAAACACCCTTGTCGACATCTGCTTGTTCATAAGATCCTTCCTACTTATAACCTGGAAGAAGGAATAGGAAGGGTGAGTGAACAGTGCTCAGCAAGTTCATATACAACCCCTCCGGTTTCTAAGGAGGAGTTGACTCGAAGGAACAATCGTAAGTTCGTATATTAAAAAGAAATCGAAGTCATAAGGTCAACATTCATAGTTCATAAAATCATAAGAGTAATAGGAATTCCAAAGGAAATGATACAAACATGCAAATTGACAGTGAGAGGTACAGCTACCGCCAACCGTCCCATACCGGTTGGAGGCAGCGTCTAACTCGCGGACACTATGATCATGTAAGTGGTCTCAAGCCCTTAATAAACTAAATACTTCGAAGAGTTCTGAAGATTCATAATTCATAAATAAGGTATATCCGGATAACCACACCACGGGCCAGGTGGTATAAAGTGTTCATAAAAATATTCGTATAATTCGTATCTCATAGTACCGTAGTACCCCTGTATGACAGGTTGTTAACTTAGTGATCACAGTAAGAATTTTAATAAAATACACAATGGATTCAAAGTTGGAAGATATGACAATTGAATGATTTTTTTATAAAAAGATATTTCTCATATAGCAAGGACTCATACGTAGGATTTACGACAAGTCATAATATGGAGTGAGAACGAAACGATACGACGGAGTTCAAAACAACTACCGGCACAAGTGCCGGGCATAACGTATATAATGACGTTTAATGACAACAAAATACAGCGGAAGCCTATCGAATGAAAATAGAATTCAAATACTTAAAAGACGTATAATCTCTTACCTCGATAACTTAGTAAAGATAATCCACAACACGTACTATCGTCCTAAGCTTGCTTGTCCAAATCTAAGTTCAACATGTATAAAACTAATTACTAAATTAAAATTTTCACCCAATAAAATAAAACTAAATACTAACATAAGTTTAGTATTGTATATTTGTTATTTAATTACTCTACATTAAATTTTAGCTAACACACATGTACTGTTCACACACACACACGCACTGTTCACACTAGTTACTATTATAATAATTGTTACTATTATATACTAACTATTATCTACCTGTTATGAAATGATAGATATAGAACCACAACATCACAGGAAATGATATAAAGATAGGGAGAGAAATATCAGAAAGAGAGAGGGACGGAGAGTTGTATCTTCTTTTCACGTAGTTCAAACAATGAACCGATACATCCTATATATAGGTAAACTTTCAACCAAGTTACTATTAATGAATAGTGATAATACTATTCATAAATAGTATCACTATTTATGAATAGTATAGCTTACTATTCATTGTTGACATTCCATCTATCGAAGGTTGCACAATTCGGCGGCACTTGTTACAGTGACGGTGTACTACCATTGTGTTACAGTGTATTGTTATGGTGCTACAGTCCACATATTAATTATTCATAACACTCCCCCTTGGACGTAGCACTGTAAGTTGGATGAGTTTGCCTCGTTAAAAATCTTAAGCCAAAAAACCCAGTAGGGGAAAAATCGGGCAAAAGGGAAAAATAGTGCATAACTTAAGTCCAAAACTTGAGCATAGGCTGCCTCATTAAAAACCTTACCAGGAAAAAACCCTGTGGGAAAAAAAACCATGATAAGGGAAAAAGAGTACAGCCATACGAGCTCCCCCTCGAGTTGACAAGGATGATCATTTTTGCAAATCTCGTAGGTTCCATATCCCAATATTACGGACATGCATTTTGAATGTTGTAGTAGGGAGTGCCTTCGTAAATAGATCTGCTGCATTGTCACTTGACCGAACATACTGAATATTAATTTCCTTGTTCTTTTCAAGTTCTTGAGTATACGAGAAGAACTTTGGGGGAATATGTTTGGTTCTGTCGCTCTTAATGTATCCTTCTTTCATCTAAGCAATACATGCAGCATTATTTTCAAGTATCATTGTCGGGTCTTTATTGACTGGTACTCCACTGGCTTCCTGAATATGTTGAGTCATGGATCTAAGCCATACACATTCTCTACTTGCTTCATGAAGTGCAATCATCTCAGCATGATTTGAAGATGTAGCAACTAGTGTTTGCTTTTGAGAACGCCAAGATATTGCTGTACCACCCATCGTGAAAACATAGCCAGTCTGTGATCTAGCCTTATGGGGATCAGATAAATAACCTGCATCTGCAAACCCAATTATTTCATTCTTTGAATTGCTGGGATAAAACAATCCCAGATCGATTGTTCCTTGGAGATAACGAAATACGTGTTTAATCCCATTCCAATGTCGTCGCGTAGGAGATGAGTTGTATCTTGCCAATAGATTAGTAGCAAATGCTATATCTGGTCGGGTACAATTAGCAAGATACATAAGAGCTCCAATCGCACTCAAGTATGGTACTTCAGGACCAAGTATTTCTTCGTTATCATCACAAGGACGGAATGGATCCTTTTCAACATTCAGTGATCGGTTAAGCATGGGGCTAGTAAGGGGATTTGCCTTGTCCATATTAAAACGTTTCAAGACCCTTTTTGTATAATTGGACTGATGCACAAATATTCCACTTTGCAAGTGTTCTATTTGTAAGCCAAGACAATACTTGGTCTGCCCAAGATCCTTCATTTCGAATTCTCCCTTCAGGTATGTAACAGCTTCTTGAATCTCCTTTGGAGTTCCAATAATATTCAGATCATCAACATAGACAGCGATAATTACAAATTCAACTGTCGTTTTCTTGATGAAAACGCATGAACATAATTGATTATTCACATATCCGTTTTTCAATAAATGCTCACTCAAGCAATTATACCACATGCGCCAAGATTGCTTTAGCCCATACAATGATCTTTGCAATAATTGCACATAATTCTTTAGGCATTGAGCTCGTTGCTTCAGGCAACTTGATTCCTTCAGGGATTCTCATGTAAATATCGGCATCCAATGATCCGTATAAATATGCTGTTACTACATCCATGAGACGCATCTCTAGATTTTTCGAAACTGATAAACTGATCAGGTATCTGAACGTAATAGAATCCATAACAGGAGAATATGTTTCTTCATAATCAATTCCAGGCCTTTGGGAGAAACCTTGTGCAACAAGGCGAGCTTTGTACCTTACAATCTCATTATTCTCATTTCGCTTTCGAACAAAAACCCATTTGTATCCAATAGGTTTCACAGCTTCAGGTGTGACAACAATAGGTCCAAATACCTTTCGTTTGTTAAGCGAATTTAATTCAGTATGTATGGCATCTTTCCATTTGATCCAGTCGTGCCTCTTTTGACACTCAGATACCGATTTCGGTTCTGGATCCTCATTCTCGTTATTAATATCTTGTGATACTGAATATGAGAATATATCATTGATCTCCCCAATTTCATCTCGATTCCATATATTTCCATTATTCATGTAATTAATGGAAATCTCATGGTTATCATTAGGGATTTCTTGGCTTTCTTGTTCGTGTGATTCTTCTGGAATACACTCATTTGATTTGGGCTTTTCAATCCCCTTCCTCTTCCGAGGATTTTTATCCTTGGAACCAATTGGTCGTCCACGCTTCAGGCAAATTTTGGACTCATTTGCCATTTCATTGTTAGGTAGCCCTTTTGGAATTTCAATTCGAGTAGGAGCATTTACAGCAGCTATATGTGACCTCGTCACTCTTTTTGTGTCTGTAAATGCATCTGGTAATTGATTTGCCATATTCTGCAAATGTATGATCTTTTGAACTTCTAGTTCACGTTGCTTTGTGGGAGGATCAAGGTGTAATAATAATGATGTACACCATTCGATATCCTTCACCATTTGTTTCCCTTCTTCCCCCAAATGTGGGAATTTACCTTCATCGAATTGACAATCAGCAAAACGGGCCGTAAAAATGTCACCTGTTTTTGGTTCAAGATATTTGATTATCGAAGGTGATTCATACCCAACATATATTCCCAGTCTCCTTTGTGGTCCCATTTTTGTACGTTGTGGTGGAGCAATGGGTACATATACAGCAGACCCAAAAACTCTAAGATGGGACAGATCCGGTTCTCGCCCGAATGCTAGCTGTAATGGGGAGTACTTGTGATATGCACTTGGTCTAAGGCGAATCAGTGCAGCAGCATGCAAAATTGCATGTCCCCATACAGAAATAGGAAGCTTTGTTCTCATTGTCAATGGTCTCGCGATAAGTTGGAGACGTTTAATTAATGATTCAGCCAAACCATTCTGTGTGAACATGAGCTACTGGATGTTCAACATCAATGCCCACTGCCATACAATAATCATTAAATGCTTGAGAAGTAAATTCACCAGCATTATCAAGTCTAACTTTCTTGATCATATAATCTGGGAATTGTGCTCTCAACTTGATTATTTGTGCAAGAAATCTCGCAAACGCCACATTGCGAGTTGATAATAGACATACGTGTGACCATCTGCTAGATGCATCAATTGAGACCATAAAATATTGAAATGGTCCACATGGTGGATGAATAGGTCCACATATATCACCATGAATTCGTTCCAAAAATGTTGGTGATTCGGTTCCAACTTTGCTTGGTGATGGTCTTATTATCAATTTTCCTTGAGAACAAGCATCACAAGAGAGTTCATGAGATTGAAAAATCTTCTGGTTTTTCAATGGATGACCACTAGAATTCTCAATGATTCTTCGCATCATTATTGAGCTAGGATGCCCCAACCGATCATGCCAAACTTTGAACGTTTCTGTAAACTTCAGGTCTACAGTAACATATGACTCAAATATTCTTATATGTGTACAGTACAATCTAGATGATAAAGCAGGTAATTTTTCTAACACACACTTGCTTTCGGAAGTGTTTGAGGTAATGCAAAGATATTCGTTATCTTCTTCATTCATAGTTTCGATATGATATCCATTCAGACGAATGTCTTTGAAACTTAACAAGTTTCTTTGGGATTTATGAGAGAACAATGCATTACTTATCTTGAATCTTGTGCCTCCAGGCATTATGAAAATTGCTTTTCCAGATCCTTCAATTATCTTTGCACTACCGCATATAGTATTGACGTTTGCTTCGTCAATATTCAGATGAGAAAAATATTTCTTATCTTTAAGTATAGTATGTGTTGTAGCGCTGTCCGCAAGACATAAGTCACCTTCTCGGATTTTGGATTGAAACATATTTATGGTCTATTTCTAAGGGAGAGAAAGAAAATGAATAAATAGCTGCAAAATACTAACACAAAATATATATAAACTAAGAATACAGAATGATATTATATCAATGAACCATTACACATGGGGAAAACAAAAACATATAACACTCGTATATAAGCAAATGCCACACAAATTCAGAAACCACATATGATTAAGTATGAAAATCTATTTCTCTTGGTAGTCATTTTCTTCTTTAGAATTCACCATCATATCAGCCACATCCATGTAATTCATATCATCCAGTCCATAAGTGATATCATCATAATCATTCGTGATGAAATTTGTTTCAACATTTTTCCCTTTGGGCTTTTGTGATTCCTGATAAAGATTAACAAAATGCTTTGGCGTACGACAAGTTCTCGACCAATGTCCTTTCATACCACATTGGTAACAAATATCATCTTTTTGATATTTATTCGTACTAGTTCCGCCCTCACCTTTTCCTCGTTTCTCCCCATTATCGATCTTATTATTATAGGGTTGGAATCTTCTTCCCATTCCTTGTCCACGACCACGACCTTGACCTTGACCACGACCGCGACCACGGCCACGGTCACGACCTCTACTATATCCATGGTTACGTCCATGGTTATGGTCTGATGATGTTGCATTCACTTCAGGGAATGCAGTAGAGCCAGTAGGTCGTGATTCATGATTTTTCATTAACAATTCATTATTCTGTTCGGCCACAAGAAGGCACGAAATCAAGTCAGAATATTTTTTGAAACCCTTTTCTCGATATTGTTGTTGGAGGAGTAAACTCGAGGCATGAAAGGTGGAGAAAGTTTTTTCAAGCATATCTTCATCAGTAATATTTTCACCACATAATTTTAACTGAGAAGTGATTTTAAACATTGCAGAGTTATAATCACTTATGGATTTAAAATCTTGTAGCCTCAAATGCATCCATGCATAACGAGCTTTTGGAAGTACAACCAACTTCAGGTGGTCGTACCTTTCTTGCAAACTCTTCCAAAGGACTAACGGATCTTTCACCGTGAGGTATTCAGTTTTTAAGCTTTCATCTAGATGGCGGCGGATGAAAATCATGGCTTTGGCCTTATTTTGTATAGTTGCGTTATTATCTTCTTAGATAGTGTTTCCCAGACCATTTGCATCTAGATGAATTTCGGCATCTAGGACCCACGACATATAATTTTTTCCAGAGATGTAGAGTGCTTCAAATTCGAGCTTGACTAGATTTGTCATGGTGAAAGACTAAAACAAAACATACATGGATATTGTTAATATTTTATCATTCAAGAAACATAAAAGTCTTATTATTTCAAAGACATTAAAGAAAGTAAACATACACGATAATTATTACATGTTGAAAGCTATTGCTATTGCTAACATATAATAAATAATACAAAGACCGAGAAAGAAAAGTCAAAAATCATTTGGAGCATAATCAGCACTAAAAACTAATATGGTGCACGCGATAACCAGTATGATAATGAATGCCAAGAGTGGGTTAAACATTTTGAAGAAGAGGAAGATATAAGGATTGAGAATTTGTATGAAGGTGAAAATATGGGTAAATTATTGAATGGAATGCGGTTGTATTTATAGGGTAAAAATAAAATATGGCCATTAACTAGATGTTATGTAGCCGTTGGAGGAGGGAGAAAATAAAATGTAAAAGTTTTTATTTTTGGTACAAAACAAACGGCAAGTTTATATCCCTACTCATGAATTATTTACAATTTATCATTAAGTCAATGATCATTTATTGTTCCTTATAATTTTTCAACCTAGTGCGGTAGTAGTCTACTGTTGGTTAAGAAAAATTTGCATCTCATTAATTAGTCGTGCATGTACAAACAGTTACAAGTAAAGAAATTTTAAGTCAAGACAATGAAAGACACCTTTACGGTACATTATAGGTTCATGCATTAATATTATGTACATATATTATATTCACGCCACATTACTCGGTAAACCTTTCGTGCGGGTGTTTGATAATAAGTGGTAATATTATTCATAGTAAACAGAAAGCATAAAATAATAAAATTTCATTTCGTCATCTCACCAAAATATTATAGATGGAGGCATAGCCATTCCTTTTTATAATCATGGTGATATACGATATTAAAATAAATCAGTAGCGTATAATAAAAGGAACATATTTGTAGAAATTCTTACCTTTTGAAAATACTTAAGAGAACTTAGAGCGTTCGTGCTGATAACGTGTTATGAAATGATAGATATAGAACCACAAAATCACAGGAAATGATATAAAGATAGGGAGAGAAATATCAGAAAGAGAGAGGGACGGAGGGTTGTATCTTCTTTTCACGTAGTTCAAACAATGAACCGATACATCCTATATATAGGTAAACTTTCAACCAAGTTACTATTAATCATGGGCGTGGGGGTATTATTATTTCTCATCTGTTATATGCTGATGATATGCTCTTATTCTGCAATGCATCGAAGAGATCTATTTTGGCTCTAAGGCAAGTTCTTACGGTTTATGAAACTGCTTCAGGTCAGCTTATAAATTTGGAAAAGAGTGGTTTCTTTGTCTCTTCAAAGTGCTCTCGGCGGAGAGCTTCGCAGATTAGTGTGTAGTCTGGATGCTCCCACCAAAGTTTTCCTATGCGGTATTTAGGGATACCTCTTTTCACAGGTAAAATCAAACGTCGATATTTTGAAGATCTTGAGCATAAGATTACTCGAAGGATTGACGGTTGGAAGGCGAAGTTGCTTTCTCTTGGAGGGAAGATAACTCTTCTTAAGTCAGTGTTGAGTAGCATATCCATCTATTCTATTGCAGCGATTAAAGTCCCCAAATCTGTTATTAGACGTATTGAATCTCACTTGGCTAACTTTCTATGGGATAATGCCGGAGAGCACAGAGCTCATTGGGTTTCTTGGGATAAGGTTTGTCTTCCTTGCTCAGAAGGTGGTTTGGGTATTCGATCTATAAATCACGTCATGGATTCAATGCATGCTAAGTTGGCTTGGAGCACCCTTCAAGGAAAGAGTTTATGGGCCCGTTTTGCTGGTAGTAAATATGGTGCTAACAATAATTTTGCTACTCCAATTTCGGCTTCTCACCTATGGAGGGCAGTGATGCAACAGATTCCCATTGTCCAGCAGTGTGTCCAATGGATTGTAGGGAAGGGGGAGATGTCCTTCTGGTGCGACAACTGGTGTGGGGTTCTTTTGAATGGTCCTAGGCCAATTGATGCAAATCTTTTGGTGAAAGATGCTCTTCCCCATCTTGATCAGTTCTTGCCGCTTATAGATTTTGTCCATCACCAGGCGATTGAGAGGATTCAATTGGATCAGAACCAGGATGATAAGATGGTTTTTTTGCTGTCTAAATCGGGAGATTTTGAGGTGTCAAAATTTTGGAATCTCATTCGGCAGCATAGTCCTTCAGTTTCTTGGGGGAGAAAAATATGGCAGCCTTGGCTTCCTCCTCGTATCAGTGGCTTTATTTGGAAATTTATGCATGGTGGCCTCCCAGTTGATCTTAATGTGCGTAAAAAGAATGTATTTATGGTTTCGAAATGTGTTTGCTGCTCTGTAGCCCCTCAAGAGGAATCCATGGAGCATCTCTTTCTTCAGTCGGAAGTGGCTATGTTTCTATGGCGAGTCTTTGCGAACCCTTTTCAAAAGGTATGGAGGTATGATTCTCTTACTCATTTATGGGCTGTTTGGGGTGAGGATGGGTCGACTCAGACTCAAGTTGGTGCTTGTTTTTTGGGTATTTTTATGTTCACCTGTTGGGAGATTTGGAAAGCTCGGTGTAAAGCTATCTTTGAGAATGTTGCTATGCGAATGGAGGATATTTATCGCCATGTCTCTAGACATCTCACAGATATGTTTTGTATTTTTAATCCAAAGTCTCCGTCCAATAGAATGGGTATTCTTGGTTTACAGCAATTACAATTCTCTATCTTGCCTCCTAGATTACGTAAGGGTTTATGGCTGAGATGGGAACCCCCGCCTACTCCTTTTTTCAAGCTTAACACAGATGGCTCGGCGATTAATGGAGTTTGTACATGAGGTGGTGTAATTCGTGATAGTCAGGGTAATCTTATCAAGGCCTTTGCTAACTTCTATGGGCCAGGGACTAATATGAGAGCCGAGATTTTGGCTTTGAGGGATGGTTTGGTTTTATGTCATTCTCTTGGCCTTAATTCAGTTGTGGTAGAGACAGACTCGAATGTGGCAGTTAGAGTTTTAACTCAGTGCTGTGGATATCCTTGGATGTATGAATATGAGTTAAGGCACTGTAGACGACTTTTACAGAGGTATAGCATTTGCCATGTTTATAGGGAGAAAAATCAGGTAGCAGACAGATTGGCGGCTTATGCGCACGGTTCCCAGAATTATAGTCGGTTTGAGAGTGTAGAACAGCTTCCTCGGATTGTTCTGCATGCTTTTCACCAAGATGCTTATGGATTCTATAATTATAGGCAGCGTTGATGTTTTGTATTTCCTTTTCGAGGTTAGGCTCCTTTGTCCTCCCATTTATAAGGGCAAGGCTGGTTGTCCCCCTCATGTTTGTATTATTTCTTTCTTATTAATAAAATTTCGCAGGGTGCCGCCCCTGTTTCCTTAAAAAAAAAAGAAAAAGAAAAAAAGAATAGTGATAATACTATTCATAAATAGTGATACTATTTATGAATATTTGCACAATTCGGCGGCACTTGTTACAGTGACGGTGTACTACCATTGTGTTACAGTGTATTGTTATGGTGCTACAGTCCACATATTAATTATTCATAACACTACCCATATAATGATTGTTACTATTCTCTACTTACTACTTCACATATATTCATACCCCACACACACTGACCCATACCAACCCATACACACACATACATACTGAGGCATGAACACACATGTTTTAATACTCCCTCTGTCACTTCTCTCTCTTTTGATCTATTTGTTTAATGTTTAATTCAAACTTCACACACACCCATGACCACACACACAGATCACCTTCACCCTACCATGTATACGGAATGCACACATCCCACAGCACACAACTCACGCCATACGTACACGCACAACCCTACACAGACACATCCACTGATGCGGGAGCATTGGGTAACAACCTTCACGAAGACCCAAACAAAGCCATGGATGCATTGCAAGTGGGAGAAGATGGGTTGATGTTGGCTCTCGAGGCTTTGATGATGCAAGGAGGGAAGTTTCAAGAGTTTGGAAGGCCTTTGGAGGTCACATGCACAACGAGGGGTGATCCTTGGGAGAAAGAAGGCATTGGCAACATTCTGGATAGAGAGCAATCGCCTAGGCCAAGAGAGAGCGATCGCCTTTGAAGCAGATTCACGGACCAAGCTACTGGCCACAAAGCGATCACTTTGTGGCGTGAGAGGGCGATCGCCCTGTGACCAGAATGGTCGAGTCCGACTTTCCTGCTGTGTTTTTTATTCCTAGAATGTATAGGTTTGATTTTCTAGTCCTAGGAAGGATAGTATTGCTAATGCTTGTACAATTATGAGTAGTTTTCTTTTCCTTTAATGATTATGAGGCAATTGTAAACACCTATAAATAGGGATAGATTTAGAGATGTAAAACTCAGATTATACAGATTATTGTGGTAATTCTCAAAGAGAAATTCAAGGAACAAAGGTTTGTTCTTATTTTGTCTATTATTTCCTTAGGTCTAGGAGGTAATATTCAAAGGATTCTTTACGTTAGGTGAGTGAAGCCTAACCGGTGAATCCAAACGGGATCTTTACGTTAGGTGAGTGAAGCCTAACCGGTGACCCGTGTTCTATCCTTTATTTTCGCTGCAATTTTCATCTTCATTCCATAAAACTTCATCCATAACTTCGTCGGCAACAACTTCTGCGTTTGTTACGCATCAAATTGGTATCAAAGCTTAGGTCTTTTACAAATTCCAACTTTGTAAACGATCATGGCGGAAGAGACGGGATGCCCACGCGGAATTACCTTGGAACAAGCTACCAACCTACGACGAGATCGTGAGATTCAAGAACTTCGACGACGAGTTGATCGAGTTTTGCAATTACTAGAAGAAAGACCACAAGGCCGTGTAGAAGTTGAGGATTCCAACTCGGATGAGGAGGACGTGAGGCGCCCAAGGCCTAGGCGGTCAAGGACGGCTTAGGGAGGACGACGATCGAGGCTTGAAACTCGACATCCCGGAGTTTGATGGTGCGATGGATCCGAAAGGATATCTAGATTGGATGCGAAGAACGGAGCGGATTTTTGAGTACAAGGAGTTTAGTGATCGAAAGAAGTTCAAGGTGGCTATTCTCAAACTCACAAGGTACGCTTCCATATGGTATAAAAATTTAAAATCTCAACGAAGGCGTGAAGGAAAGTCAAAGATCGAGTCTTGGGATAAGTTTAAGAAATATCTTGACCGAAGGTTCTTACCTAGCACTTATCGACAAGATAATTTTTCAAAACTCATACAATTGAAGCAAGGAAGTTCTACCGTTGCACAATATGTTGAAGAATTCGAAAAGTTGTCGATTATTTGTGATATGCAAGAGCATGAAGAACAAAAGATTGCTAGATTCATAGGAGGGCTAGATGTCGAGATAGCCAACATAGTAGAGCTTCAACCATGCTTTACTTTTGAAGAAATTTGCAAGGTTTCAATCAAGTGTGAAAGACAAGTGAAGAAGAAAAAGGTGGGAAGCAAGATGACTTTTTCGAGGGTTTTTCAAGTAATTCAGCCACAAGCAACGCGACAACAAGCAACCCAAAGCCCAATAATCAAGGAGAGAAGTCCAACAAGGGCACTACAAGTGAGAAGGCCGAAGGAAAGAAACCAATTAAGAGCAAGGACAACGTCAAGTGTTTTAAATGTCAAGGATATGGACATTACCAATCCGAATGCCCCACCAAGAGAGTCTTGACTATACATGAAATTCGAGATATTGAAGACAATCTTGCGACTCAAGACCAAGAAGATGAGTCCGAAGAGGAAGAGGTAGAGGAGTTTGATTCCGAAGATGTCAAGGGGGAGACACTAGTCTTAAGGAGATCTTTACATACGAAGCCAACGGCTATGGAAGAGGAGCAATGGGAACAAATCTTTCATGCAAAGTGTCTTGTGCAAGGGAAAGTGTGTGATGTAGTAGTAGATGGAGGGAGTTGTGCGAATGCCGTCTCAAATATACTCATCGACAAATTGAAGGTCCCAACCACAAACCACTCTCGTCCTTACAAGCTTCATTGGCTCAACGATGGATCCGAAGTGAAGGTAAATCGTCAAGCTTTAATCTCTTTTTCGATGGGAAACTATCAAGATGAGATACTTTGTGATGTGGTTCCTATGGATGTGTGCCATATACTTTTGGGACGACCTTGGCAATATGATAGATATGTAACCCATGAAGGGAGGGAGAATGCTTATATTGTGAAGAAGGATGGTAAGAAGTTCAAGTTAAATCCTTTACCACCCTCCAAAATAGTTCCCATCAAGAAACCCCCGCAAAAGACAAACTTATTGGCAAGTGAACGAGTGGCCGAACAAGCCGTCAAGGATGGCCAAGCAATTCTCGTTATTCCTCAAGGGGTCCAAAGTCAAGAAGGGGAGGAGCTACACCCCTTAATGAAACCTCTACTCAACAAGTTCAAGGATGTATTTCCCGAAGATCTACCACCGGGTTTACCACCAAAGCGAGGAATTGAACATCAAATCGATTTGATACCCGGAATGCCACTTCCCAACAAACCCGCCTATAGATGCAATCCGGAAGAAACAAAGGAGCTTCAAAAGAAAATTGAGGAGTTACTCTCGAAGGGATATGTGGAAGAAAGTATGAGTCCATGTGCGGTACCGGCTCTTTTAGTACCCAAGAAAGATGGCTCATGGCGGATGTGCGTGGATAGTCGAGCAATCAACAATATCACCATCAAGTATCGATTTCCAATGCCACGCTTGGATGACATGATATGGGAATGGACTAAAGATTTTTTCTCTCTAAACCTTCTCCCTCTTGGACAACGGCCGCACTAGGGTTTGCATGGCGGTAGTCTCTCAGCCGCCGCCGGTGACTATCCCTCCAGCACCCAATGAACCGGATGGACATCCTTCTCCTACTCTCAAGAAGTCTTTTGCAGCGATCTTTGCAGAGAATGGCCCATCTTCCACTTCGTTACCTATCCCACTAATCGCTCCCTCTACTTACAAAGGTGAACCATCCATTCAACTCACTGATGACCAAATCCAATCCCTTGCCCATCCCTTTAAACATACATTGATAGGCAAGTTCTCCCATGGCCGCCCTTCCATGGAAGCAACTCGCAAAGCATTTCACACCTTTGGTCTAAAAGCCAATTTCACTCTTGGACATCTCGATGCAAAGCATATATTAATTCAAGTAAGTCATGAGATCGATTATCAACGCCTTTGGATCAAGGATCAATGGTATCTGGGTCGATACCCGATGAGGGTTTTCAAGTGGACTCCTAGCTTTCGACCCGATGTTGAAAGTCCGATCGTTCCGGTATGGTTTTCTTTACCTGGTTTACCTATTCATTTGTTTCACAAGTCTACTCTCTTCTCCATAGCCAATCTGTTAGGTACCCCGATTATGATTGATCAAGCCACGGCTTCTTTGTCAAGGCCTAGCGTAGCTCGTATTTGTATTGAAATAAATCTTACGGATGATATTCCTAAGCGTGTTTGGATAGCACGTGGCTCTAAATATGATGGGTTCTGGCAGCCTATCCAGGCTGAGCATCTTCCCTCCTATTGTTCTCATTGTTTGCGTCAAGGGCATTCAAAAAACTCTTGCAAGATGATCCAACCAGAATCTCAGACTTCGAAAGATAAAAATCAACCCTCGTTGAAAGAGAAACAGGCTGCTCATAATCCTTCTCATGTATGGGCTGTTAAAAATTCTTCTCAACTGGACAACAATCAGGCTACTATTAGCAAAACTGATATTGTTAATCCTGATCCTATCACTGATGTGCTTAATCCGGCCGTTTCTAATACTGATGCTGAGGACACTACAGCCACTAATTCTGGTAAAGTTACAATCACAGCTCCTACTGTTGGTGTCTCTGAAGTGGCTGCCGCAAGTGAGAATCCTGATCCTATCTCTGATGTGCTTAATCCTATCACTGATGTTCTTAATCCGGTCGTTTCCTCCCATGCGGATAAGCTTATTACTCCAAATATTGATATGGTTATCACTCCTGATGCCTCGGTAAGTCCAACTCAAGTTAATGTTTCTGAAGTGGTTGATTTTGCTGCTACTAAATATACAGATTCAGACACTGTGGCTGCTTGCACTCTCGCGGTCCAGCCTTTACTGAGTTCAAAGGATATTATTATTTCTATCCCAAATCCTATTAACACTGTCCCAGCATCCCCGAATCGATTTGCGGTTCTCTCTGTGGTTGATGAGGACGAAGAAGCAGTTAACACCTCTCTGGAAGCCCTCCAACTTGAGATTCCAGACTTAACCACGCAAAATCTTAACAGAATTCCCCAAACAGATAGGCTTACTCGCTCTAAGGCTGCTAAGCGCACAGTGATCGATTCCAAGGCTGTTTTACATGGAAATTAAAATCCTATTCTGGAATGTTCGAGGGATTGGTAATGATCCCACGGTAGCTCGTCTTAAACAGCTCGTCCGTCTTCATAAAGTCTCGTTTATTGCTGTTTTTGAGCCCATGTTAGATCCTGTTAAGGCTACTCTCATTAATCGTAAGTTAAACTTCAGGTTTTGCTTCTCCAATTCCACTAGCTCTATTTGGCTTTTTGCTAAGTCCTGCTTTACTTGTTCTTTAATTTCTGACTCGGCCCAGCAGCTTACTATCAGAATTCAGCACTTCTCTTGGCCTATGTATTCCCATTTTACCTGTGTATATGCCAAGTGTGATTTGCAGGATCGTCGGGCCCTTTGGGATGACTTGATCGCTCTTAGTAACTCTCTTCTTAACTGTCCTTGGATCGTAGGAGGGGACTTTAATATTATCTTGCATCCTAGTGAGAAATCCGGTGGTAACGGTTGGGATAGGATTGGTGCTCTTGATTTCCATGCCTGCTTAGCTGCTACAGGTTTATCAGATTTGGGGTACAATGGGAGTGCTTTTACTTGGTGGAATAAAAGGGAAGGCAATGCCACTATCCATCAACGGATTGATCGTATGCTGTGTAACTCTAGATGGTTGGATGTTTTCAATGCTACAAATGTGCATCATCTTAACAGAACTTGCTCCGATCATTCTCCTATGCTTATCAATATTTCTCACAATTCTTTCAACAGACCCACCCCCTTCAGGTTTATTAATACTTGGGTCTCTCATCCCTCCTTTCGTGAGGTGGTTCAGGCAGCTTGGGATAGCCCAGTGCATGGTAGGCCTATGCAAGCTTTCTCTAATAAGCTTCGATGCGTGAAGCAGTCTTTAAAGGAATGGAACAAGAATGTGTTTGGCAACATTTTCTCTAATGTTGCCAAGGCTGAAGAGGATGTTTTAGAGCAAGAGCTCCTTTTTGAGCTTTGTAGCTCTGATGATAATAGAACCAATCTCCTTTGTGCTCAAGCCAAGCATCGTCAACATCTTATTCATGAAGAAGAGTTTTGGCGCCAAAAATCCAAAGTTAAATGGTTGCGTGATGGCCAAGGTAACACTAAATTATTTCATGCTTCGGTCAAACAATCACAGAGGCGTCTTTTTATTCACTCGATTAAGGACTTGAACGGGACTATCTTGAGTAATGATAATGATATCAAACAAGCAGCTGTTTCTTATTTTAAATCTCAGCTCTGGTCTGATGGTCAGCATGTTCGCCCTAATCTGGATATGATTCCGAGGTTGGTTACAGAAGATTGGAATATTATGCTTTCATCTCCTCCTAGTACCGAAGAAGTTAAGAACACTATTCAGGCTATGAGTGGATCTAGTGCTGCTGGCCCAGATGGTTTCACTGGTCTTTTCTACTCCTCTTGTTGGTCTATTATTGGAGACGATTTTCATGCTGCAATTCTTGAGTTCTTTGCAGGCTTTTCGCTCCCTCGGAGTTGGACTAGCACCTTAATTGCGACTATTCCTAAGGTTGACAAACCTTTGTCTTTCAAAGATCTTAGGCCAATCAGTCTATGTAACTTCTGCAACAAGGTCATCTCTAAAATTCTTGCCACCCGTCTTGCCTCCATCCTTCCCTCTATTATTTCGGAAAATCAAAGTGCGTTTACTAAAGGGCGGATTATCCAAGATAATATTCTCTTAGCTCAGGAGATGATGTACTATCTTAATAAGAAGGTGACTGGGTCCAATATTATTATCAAGCTCGATATGGCCAAGGCTTTTGATCGTATCTCTTGGGTATATTTGACTCAAGTGCTTCGTAAGTTTGGCTTCTGTGAAATTTTTATAGATATGGTTTGGAGGCTTCTTTCGGATAACTGGTTCTCTGTTCTTCTCAATGGTGAGCCTGTCGGATTCTTTCAATCCTCTAGGGGTCTTCGCCAAGGGGATCCCCTCTCTCCGAGCTTATTTATCATTGCTGCTGAGGTCCTTAGTAGAAGTCTTAACATTCTTCATGGCTCTTCACCCAGATTTGCCTACTCTACTATTAGTGGCTGTCCTATTGTTTCCCACTTGGCTTTTGCTGATGATGTGGTCATCTTTTGTAATGGTAGCAGGGCTTCTCTTCTTCGGCATAAAGCTTTGCTCCAAGAATATGAGGCTGCTTCGGGTCAACTTATTAATTATTCCAAAAGCTCTATTCACACTGCTCCTAACATCCCTGAAGCTAGGCTCCAGTCTATTATTTCTACCCTTGGAATCCAGGTGGGGCAATTCCCTATTACTTATCTGGTGTCCTCTTTACTGTGGCCGTAGCGCAGGCAGCTTTTGACCCACTCATTCTTAAGCTTCAAAATAAGATTGGTTCATGGATGGGTGGTTTTTTGAATTCAGCGGGTCGTATTACTCTAATCAATCATGTTCTTCAGTCCATTACGGCTTATCAGATTGCTTCGTTAGACCCCCCTCTAACAGTGATTAAATCTATTGATCGCCTGCTTTCTAATTTCTTTTGGGGACAAATTGATGGAAAAAACAAGTCTCACTGGGTCTCCTGGGGAAGGTGTTGTCGTCCTACTAACGAAGGTGGTCTAGGCATCGGCTCTACTAAAGATCTCATTAAGGCCTTTAGTATCAAATTGTGGTGGAGGTTTCGAACTGAAAAAAATCTTTGGTCCAATTTTATGGTTGCTCGCTACTGCTCCTCTGCCCATCCTGTTCTCAGTACCTCTAAAGGTTCTCATATTTGGCTCCGTCTTCAGGCTATTCGTAATATTACGGAGCCCCATATTTTTTGGGTTATTGGGGAAGGTCTTTGTTCCATTCGGCATGATAATTGGGTTGATGGTGGTCCTTTTTCTTTTGGGACTGATTGTCATCTTCAAAAGGTGAAAGAGCTGTTTGATAGTAACTCCAACATTACTCCTCTTGCATCTACATGGCTGCCTCCCTCCACGATTCAGGCCATTGCCAACCAACATATCTCTATTTCGCCTCAAAAAGATCTCCCCTGCTGGAAGCTTTCTGTTAATGGGCGATTCTCCCTCTCCTCGGCTAAAAAGCTTGTATCCTCTCCCTCTCCCAGCCTTCTCTCGGCTAAGTATATCTGGCACAGGCTTCTTCCTCCTCACATCAGTGTGTTTATGTGGCGTTTATTTCTCCGAAAGCTCCCTATTGATGAAGGGCTTTGGTCTAAGGGCATCCATCTTGTGTCCAAATGTTTTTGCTGTGTTAATGGTGATATTGAGACTTTTGACCATGTCTTCCTTCATAGTGCAGCGGCTGTCTCAGTTTGGGATTTCTTTCATAAAACTCATGGCGTCCATCTGCTGCAGAATTATCCTTCCAGCATCCCGCAAAGATGCTTCCATTGGTGGTTGAACTCCAAGTCCCAGATTAAGCTGCTGCTGCCATCCTTAATTCTGTGGCATCTTTGGAAACGCTGCAACGCAGCCTTGTTTGATAATATTATTCAGCCCGTCTCCAAAATTATCTCGGCGATCCAATCTGAATTGCACAATATTCTTATGGCAGCCAAGTTCCAATTTGTTCCTTCTTCCATTGGGAGTTTCTCCTACTTCAAGCCTCGTAAACAAGTCTTGGTTCAATCTATTTATTGGGAAAAGCCTCCGCCTGACATCCTTAAGTTGAACTCCGACGGTGCATGCAAAGGAAATCCTGGGATTGGAGGAGGTGGTGGTGTCATTAGGGATTTTCAAGGGGACTTGGTCCATGCTTTCTCTTCTTACTATGGGGATTGTTCAAATACTATGGCTGAGCTTTGGGCTCTTCTTCAAGGTATTGAATGGTTACATGCCCAGAATATTTACAATGCAATTATTGAGGTTGATTCCAAATGTATTTGTGATTGGTTTACTAAGGGCCATTCCCCTCCTTGGAAGTGTGTCTCTCTTTATCGCAGAATCCTCCGCATGCAAAGAGAAAGGGGTTATACGTTCAACCATTGCTATCGTGAAGCCAACTCTGTTGCTGATGGGTTGGCTAATCTTGCTTGCAGTGCTCGTTCGAATTCTCATTTTTCTTCCTTTAATTCCCTGCCGCAGGTAGTGAAAGGGTCCATTATTCTTGATGCTAGGAATACTCCTTATGTTAGGATTTCTTAATTGTATTTCCTTTTCGAGGTTAGGCTCCTCCGTCCTCCCATTTATAAGGGCAAGGCTGGTTGTCCCCCTCAAGTTTGTATTCTTTTTTCTTATTAATAAAATCTAGCAGGGTGCCGTCCCTGTTTCTTTGAAAAAAAAAAATGTGATGCTAGTGGAGTGCGTATAGGAGCGTTGCTGACTCAAGGAAAAAGGCCCATTGCTTATTTTAGTGAGAAGCTTGGAGGTACGAGACTCAACTATTCTACTTATGACAAAGAATTCTATGCTATGGTTCGAGCTTTGGATCATTGGAGTCATTACCTAAGACCGAATCATTTCGTCCTTCGTTCCGATCATGAAGCATTGAAGTACATTCATGGGCAACACAAGTTGAAACCGAGGCACGCAAAATGGGTGGAATTTCTGCAATCTTTCAACTTTTCTTCGAAATATAAGGATGGAAAGAACAATTTGGTAGCAGATGCATTATCTCGAAGGTATTCTATGCTTACCATGATGGATGCCAAGCTACTAGGGTTCAAACTAGTATGCGAATACTACAAGAAAGATCCAGATTTTGGCTCTATTGTTCTCGATTGTGAAAAAGTAAAAAATGGGAATTTTGTGCTACAAGAGGGTTTTTTGTTCAAAGGCAATCAACTTTGTATTCCCAAGTGTTCGATAAGAGAGTTATTGGTACGAGAAACTCATGGAGGAGGACTAGCGGGACATTTTGGCATCAACAAGACGTTGGAGTTATTGCAAGAACATTTTTATTGGCCAAAGATGCTTGGTGATGTACAAACTATTATCTCTAGATGTGCCACTTGTCAAAAGATGAAGAGTACATTCCATCAAGGATTATATACGCCTTTGCCCGTACCGAAACAACCATGGAGCGACGTATCAATGGATTTTATCGTGGCCCTACCGCGGACGCAAAGAGGAAAGGATGCTATCATGGTGGTGGTTGATCGATTCTCGAAAATGGCGCATTTCGTGCCATGTCACAAGACGGATGATGCTTCCTTAGTCGCGGATTTATATTTCAAGGAAATTGTGCATTTGCATGGGGTTCCAAAGACAATTGTGAGTGATAGAGATAACAAATTTCTTAGCCATTTTTGGAGATCTCTTTGGAGGATAATTGAGACGAAATTGTTGTTTAGTACATCTCATCACCCGCAAACGGATGGACAAACGGAAGTAACCAATAGGACCCTTGGAGTTCTACTACGTGGACTAGTTGGGAAGACCCAAAAGGATTGGGATTTGAAGTTGGCTCATGCGGAATTTGCTTACAACCGTACACCAACATATGCAACAAAACATTCTCCTTTTGAAGATGTGTATGGGATTAATCCTTGTTTGCATTGATATGGTTCCCACACGAAAAGGGAAAGAGCAACCGGATGCGTTCAACAAGATAAAGGATATACAACAATTCCATGAACAAGTTCGAGCTAGAATTGCGAAGGTGAATGAGGTTTACAAGAAGCGAGCCAACAAAAGTCGCAAGCAACCGGAATTTCAACCCGGAGATTTATTATGGCTACATTTGCGGAAGGAACGATTTCCTAGCAAGAGGAAGAATAAGCTAATGCCAAGAGCCGAAGGACCTTTTCAAGTGCTAGAAAGATTTGGTGATAGTGCCTACAAGTTGGACCTTCCCGACGAATACGCGATTAGTTCTACATTCAATGTGAGAGATTTGTCACCATACTTAGAAGACAAAATGCTTGAAGAATTGAGGCCAATTCTTTCTCAAGAAAGGGAGGATGATGCGGGAGCATTGGGTAACAACCTTCACGAAGACCCAAACAAAGCCATGGATGCATTGCAAGTGGGAGAAGATGGGTTGATGTTGGCTCTCGAGGCTTTGATGATGCAAGGCGGGAAGTTTCAAGAGTTTGGAAGGCCTTTGGAGGTCACATGCACAACGAGGGGTGATCCTTGGGAGAAAGAAGGCATTGGCAACATTCTTGATAGAGAGCGATCGCCTAGGCCAAGAGAGAGCGATCGCCTTTGAAGCAGATTCACGGACCAAGCTACTGGCCACAAAGCGATCGCTTTGTGGCGTGAGAGGGCGATCGCCCTGTGACCAGAATGGTCGAGTCCGTCTTTCCTGCTATGTTTTTGATTCCTAGAATGTATAGGTTTGATTTTCTAGTCCTAGGAAGGATAGTATTGCTAATGCTTGTACAATTAGGAGTAGTTTTCTTTTCCTTTAATGATTAGGAGGCAATTGTAAACACCTATAAATAGGGATAGATTTAGAGATTTAAAATTCAGATTATACAGATTATTGTGGTAATTCTCAAAGAGAAATTCAAGGAACAAAGGTTTGTTCTTATTTTGTCTATTATTTCCTTAGGTCTAGGAGGTAATATTCAAAGGATTCTTTACGTTAGGTGAATGAAGCCTAACCGGTGAATCCAAACGGGATCTTTACGCTAGGTGAGTGAAGCCTAACCGGTGACCCGTGTTCTATCCTTTATTTTCACTGCAATTTTCATCTTCATTCCATAAAACTTCATCCATAACTTCGTCGGCAACAACTGCGTTTATTACGCATCACTTAGCCTTGTGAAACTTAAAACTCTTTCGGTTTGATTGCTCATTATTTTTGATATCTCATTGACCGTTCAATCCTTGCTAGAGCTAAGCTATTTATTGATGGGCATATGTTTTGTAACGTGGGCAAATTGTTTGAGGAAAAAGCTAGCTAGCATTTAAATCACACCATACCTCAATTATGCATGTTTATAATCTTGAGTTTGATTTCTATCCTGATAATATGCATATGATCTTGAGCAAGTGCCGTGTTCTACTGTTAAGTCCTTGAGCTCATTCTAAATGTTTTATTTCTTTGCTAGGGACGATCAAAGCTTAAGTTTGGGGGTGTAATGAGCTCAAGATTTTCATGAATTTTTCCCTTTATTTCCTTTTATTTTAAGCTATTTTTGAGTTAAATATTCTTGGAAATATTATTATTTGTGTATTTGTGCTTCATTGTAGGTTTCCAAGGTATTTACGAACATTCATGGAATTTAGCACAAGGTATTAGGCAATTTTGGGTTTCAAAGTTGAGCTGTAAGTTATTCCAACAAAGTCCGTCAAGTTAGCCAAGGCAAAATAGACTAACGGTGGGCTAACAGAGCTAACGGAGGACTTAAATGAGAAGCCTAGAGGGCGAAGGACTTCGAGAGACAATCTGAAGATCAGGGGCACCGGTGCAAATTGCCAAACTTTTCATTAATGCGGTGGCAGCTTCTTAAGATGCCACGTCGCCCCTGATCCATTAGTCCAACCCGCGGTTTTCTTCGTTAGAGCGCCTGATCCGGCCTAGCGACCCGCGCCCACCAGCCATCCTTCCAGCCCATTTCCCTCTCACACTCTCACACATTTACCCATCAGCCAACCCGCGATCCACCCTTCACCAGCCAAGCTCCACCCGCGAACTCCCAACCGGATCAGCAATGTTTCAGTCCTCCCCAGCAGTTCTTTCCTCTGTTCCAGCAGCCCCTGCACTTCATATTTAATTCCCATTTTGCCATTAGCTTCCTTGATACTCTTTGTCCCTCATTTAAATATCTCCTAAGTATCCCTAAAGGAAGAAAATGACAGTTCCTAAGCGAGCTGTTAGCCCCTTTTTGGGGCAGCAGCCCCTTCTCCCCCGAATCTCTCTCCACCGTTAAAGCTTGATAACCTTTGAAGGTTTGGAGCTTCAAATCAAAGGCCAAGGAAGCCATTGCGAAGGATTTCAACCCCGAATCTCGGCATTGCTCGCGACTTTGTCGGTTAAATTTTCCAATTTATATTTTAGATATTTTCTTGGGTTGAATGATTTTGTAATTGTGGAATTGGTTTTGTGCTTTAAATGATTTATGGAAAGCAATTATTTTTCTATGTCGTTGTAGTGATTTAATTTAGTCTCTCTCTTTATTTAGTATACAAGCATGCTAGGTTATTAATTTCTGGGCTTAATGCTTTTAATTAATTAGCCACTAATTAAATGATTTGAGAAATGTTTAGATCCGCGAGAGCTACCTTGCATTTCGGACCGAAGAAATTAGTAGTTGGTGCCTGGAAAACACCGATAGCCATGGGAGTACTAGTTTTGTGAAGCGATCACTCCACCGAAAGGTAGGAAATTAGGGTTTTTTAACCACTTTCGATGTCCCGGTTACCGGCATGCCTTGTAGAAAAATAGAGAGATTATTTCTCTACCTACTATTACCCATATTCTTGGTATTTATTGTGTGATCTTAATGCTTTTAATGGAAGTCATGACCCGTTAGATGATTTCTAGAATTATAGGGTAAGATGCGAGATCCCGTCCTATTAATTCGGATAACACAATAATTATCTATGGCTTGACCGAGAGTTATCGAGTGTTCTTAGATAGTCATGGGGTGCTTGATCGATAATGCAGCTATTCTTTCCTTGCTATAAGAAGCGAGAGCCCGTAGTAGGGATTGATAGCTAGACTTGCTATAAGATGCGAGAGCTCGTAGTGAATACTATCAACGTGCGCCCGACTACCAAGACTTGAATAAAAGGAAAGTAGAGAGAGGATTAAATTAATCACGAGCTAGACTAGAAAATATTGCATTCCTAAAATCCTATCTTTTATCTT
This sequence comes from Platycodon grandiflorus, assembly GCA_016624345.1. Classification (NCBI taxonomy): domain Eukaryota; kingdom Viridiplantae; phylum Streptophyta; class Magnoliopsida; order Asterales; family Campanulaceae; genus Platycodon; species Platycodon grandiflorus. The sequence goes on from CM028368.1 coordinate 27,899,247, forward strand.
GATTTGTTGTTGCCAAACCATTTTGTGACATTTGTAAATATTAATTGCTTTCTTTTTATTTTTAGTTTTTAATTTTTATTCTGAATTTATTTTCACTCAAATATAATTAGTTAGCTCAATTTCGGTACTTAGTTGGAGTGAAAATTACGTGCATTCCCTGTAGGATCGATAACTCGTACTTACGTACACTTTATTACTTGATATGACAAGGTACACTTGCTCTAGTTGTTGCAATTTAATTTGCAGAACATCAAGTTTTTTGGCGCCGTTGCTGGGGAATGATTTAATTTTTGCTCCTATATGCTAATATTGATACTAAGCGAAGCTAATTGTAATTTGTGTAATTTTTTTTAGTTAGTTTACTTGCTTTTGTATGTATATGCTTGTGTCGCTTTTCGAAGCCTTCCCGAGTTTTGTGGGTTTGTAGGGAGGTGTATATAGTGTTCCCACACAAAAAGAATTTTTTTTATTTTGTATATATTTATTTTCATAATTGCTTTCATACATTTTCTTTTGAGCTTGATTTGACACAGGGTTTGAGCTATCACAGTCGATGTTGCTTAAGGAAATTCTTTAGAAGTAGGCTTACTCTCAAGCCCGGACTTCTTACGAAATCAACTTTGAGGGAGTTTTCTTTCCTTCCCTTCTCCGTTTACTTTAAGTTTGGGGGTTTGGTTTTGGATTGTTTAGCTTCGAAAATTCTGAAAGTCTTGAGCTTGAAATTCCCCATCATTTTTAATGCTTTGAAATTTTGGGTGCTTGTTAGAGTTATATGTGCATTATTTTCTTGGATTTTTACTTGAGTTTATTATATGCATAGTTGAGGATATGTGTGTGCTTTTTATGCTAGCTTCACCTCATTCATAATTAATAATGCCCATGTTTGGATTTCGAGTTGAATTGTTATGCTATGCTCTAGCTTTGATAGTGCATGTCGGATGAGTATCATGTTTTTTTTTTTTTTTTTTTTTTTTTAGCGAAAGGAGACGGCACTCCCTAAATTTTATTAATTAAGAAAAAATTACAAACAAAGGTGGGGGACATGACAACCTCAACCACCGAAAAAAAAATACATAGGGCTTATAGCCAAAATAGAAAAGTAAAAAAAAAAGGGGAGGGGACCAGCATCTAACGAGCTGTTCATTACAAAGGGGAAATGGGAAAAGCTCCAGCCTAACAGCCCTAACAGAGGAGGACGACTCGTCCCCAAGAAGCCTAACTCGTCCCCTACAAAGGGACGACAGAAAAGTAAGAATGAAACGGACGAGTCGTCCCCTGAGATACGGCTCGTGCCCATAAAGGCCATTAGTGTCGCACGCCATAACCAGCCATATGACTCAGCAACAAAATTAGCAGCATACACAGAGAGCAAAAAGACCAAGCCAAACACGCAATTATAGCCTAACTTACGGAATGGAAGCACGATCCAGTCTATAAGAACCTCGGCAATCATGAGGGAGATCCTTCGGGAAGTAGAAAACCGAATTGGTTCTAGAAGAAGCAGGAACATTAGCTAAACCATCAGCGACACGATTTCCTTCACGAAAAACATAACTATAATGTTGTGAGTTTTGAAGACCGTTGGATGATTTTGAAAATTGTTAATTAAAGTAGCTTGGTTTTGGACTTGTGTACATGACAAGAGCATGATATAGGCCATCTTTGGATTGTTTGAGCCATATTATCCTACCCATTTCACATTAATCCCTAGTGTCCCCTTTTGAGCTTATTTATAGAATGGTGTGTGCCTAGAGCACACAATGACCCTCATTCGACTTCTTTTTCTTATACCCACATCATCCTATCCCATGAGCCTATACACTTTGTCCCCACCTTACAAGAGAGCATAATTTGAAAAGATTTATCATTTACGTATTCTTGTTGGGTAGTGTGTGCTTCATGGAAGTTTTGTGCTTTATTGTTGATGATGTTGGTGTTTGAAAAGTGTTGAATGGTGATAAAAGAGCCCCCTTGGCAAGCAAAAGAAAATGAAAAGAAAAATCAAAAGAAAAGAATGGTCAAGGGAGGCAAGAAAAAGAAAGAAATGTCATTGTGCTTTAAATGCACAAGGTAAGATAAGGGTGAAGCTTAATTGTTGTGGTGATTGATACACTTTCTTCAACCCAAAGTTTAAAGTTTAAGGGGTTGTTGAAATGAGTTTGTGGTAATTTGGAGAGTGGTGCTTTCATGAAGCAAATCATTGTGTGAAGACTTCAAATTCTTTGCTCTCTTGACTTGTATATCCTATCCTTCAATTGTAGCCCAAACCTTGGCCAACATTACAAGCTTATAAAGTCCTATTGATATTGTCATGTCATGCGAGTCTTAGCCTTGTGAAACTTAAAACTCTTTCGGTTTGATTGCTCATTATTTTTGATATCTCATTGACCGTTCAATCCTTGCTAGAGCTAAGCTTTTTATTGATGGGCATATGTTTTGTAACGTGGGCAAATTGTTTGAGGAAAAAGCAAGCTAGCATTTAAATCACACCACACCCCAATTATGCATGTTTATAATCTTGAGTTTGATTTCCATCATGATAATGTGCATATGATCTTGAGCAAGTGCCGTGCTCTACTGTTAAGTCCTTAAGCTCATTCTAAATGTTTTATTTCTTTGCTAGGGACGATCAAAGCTTAAGTTTGGGGGTGTGATGAGCTCAAGATTTCCATGAATTTTCCCCTTTATTTTCTTTTATTTTGTGCTATTTTTGAGTTAAATATTCTTGGAAATATTATTATTTGTGTATTTGTGCTTCATTGTAGGTTTCCAAGGTGTTTACGAACATTCAGGGAATTTAGCACAAGGTTTTAGGCAATTTTGGGTATCAAAGTTGAGTTGTAAGTTATTCCAACAAAGTTCGTCAAGTTAGCCAAGGCAAAATAGACTAACGGTGGGCTAACAGAGCTAACGGAGGACTTAAATGAGAAGCTTGGAGGGGGAAGGACTTAGGGAGACAATCTGAAGACATCAGGGGCACCGGAGCAAATTGCCAAACTTTTCATTAATGCGGTGGCAGCTTCTTAGGCTGCCACGTCGCCCCTGATCCATTAGTCCAACCCGCGGTTTCCTTCCTTAGAGCACCTGATCCAGCCCAGCGACCCGCGCCCACCAGCCATCCTACCAGCCCATTTCCCTCTCACACTCTCACCCATTTACCCATCAGCCAACCCGCGATCCACCCATCACCAGCCAAGCTCCACCCGCGAACTCCCAAACGGATCAGCCATGTTTCAGGCCTCCCCAGCAGTTCTCTCCTCTGTTCCAGCAGCCCCTACACTTCATATTTAATTCCCATTTTGCCATTAGCTTCCTTGATTCTCTTTGTCCCTCATTTAAATATCTCCTAAGTATCCCCAAAGGAAGAAAATGACAGTTCCCAAGCGGGCTGTTAGCCCCTTTTTGGGGCAGTAGCCCCTTCTCCCCCGAATCTCTCTCCACCATTAAAGCTTGATCAACTTTGAAGGTTTGGAGCTTCAAATCAAGGGCCAAGGAAGCCATTGCGAAGGATTTCAACCCCGGATCTCGGCATTGCTCGCGACTTTGTCGGTTAAATTCTTCCAATTTATATTTTAGATATTTTCTTGGGTTGAATGTTTTGTAATTGTGGAATTGGTTTTGTGCTTTAAATGATTTATGAAAAGCAATTATTTTTCTATGTTGTTGTAGTGATTTAATTTAGTCTCTCTCTTTATTTAGTATATAAGCATGCTAGGTTATTAATTTGTGGGCTTAATGCTTTTAACTAATTGGCCACTAATTAAATGATTTGAGAAATGTTTAGATCCGCAAGAGCTACCTTGCATTTCGGACCGAACAAATTAGTAGTTGGTGCCTGGAAAACACCGATAGCCATGGGAATACTAGTTTTATGAAGCGATCACTCCACCGAGAGGTAGGAAATTAGGGTTTTTTAATCACTTTCGATGTCCCGGTTACTGGCATGCCTTGTAGAAAAATAGATAGATTATTTCTCTACCTACTATTACCCATATTCTTGGTATTTCTTGTGTGATCTTAATGCTTTTAATGGAAGTCATGACCCGTTAGATGATTTCTAGAATTATAGGGTAAGATGCGAGACCCCGTCCTATTAATTCGGATAACACAATAATTATCTATGGCTTGACCGAGAGGTATCGAGCGTTCTTAGATAGTCATGGGGGTGCTTGATCGATAATGCAGCTATTCTTTCCTTGCTATAAGATGTGAGAGCCCGTAGTAAGGATTGATGGCTAGACTTACTATAAGATGCGAGAGCTCGTAGTGAAAACTATCAACGTGCGCCCGACTACCAAGACTTGAGTAAAAGGAAAGTAGAGAGAGGATTAAATTAATCACGAGCTAGACAAGAAAATATTGCATTCCTAAAATCCTATCTTTTATCTTGATTTGTTGTTACCAAACCATTTTGTGACATTTGTAAATATTAATTGCTTTCTTTTTATTTTTAGTTTTTAATTTTTATTCTGAATTTATTTTCGCTCAAATATAATTAGTTAGCTCAATTTCGGTATATAGTTGGAGTGAAAATTACGTGCATTCCCTGTGGGATCGATAACTCGTACTTACGTACACTTTATTACTTGATACGGTAGGGTACTCTTGCCCTAGTTGTTGCAATATAATTTGCAGCACATTAAGTTTTTTGGCGCCGTTGCTGGGGAATGATTTAATTTTCGCTCCTATATGCTAATATCGATACTAAGCGAAGCTAATTGTAATTTGTGCAATTTTTTTTTAGATAGTTTACTTGCTTTTGTATTTATATGCTTGTGTTACTTTTCGAAGCCTTCCCGAGTTTTGTGGGTTTGTAGGGAAGTGTATATAGTGTCCCCACACAAAAAGAAATTTTTTTTTATTTTGTATATATTTATTTTCATAATTGCTTTCATACATTTTCTTTTGGGCTTGATTTGACACAAGGATTGAGCTATCACAGTCTGTGTTGCTTGAGGAAATTCTTTAGAAGTAGGCTTACTCTAGAGCCCGGGCTTCTTAAGAAATCAACTTTGAGGGAGTTTTCTTTCCTTCCCTTCTCCGTTTACTTTAAGTTTGAGGGTTGGGTTTTGGATTGTTTAGCTTCGAAAATTCTAAAAGTCTTGAGCTTGAAATTCCCCATCATTTTTAATGCTTTGAAATTTTGGGCGCTTGTTAGAGTTATATGTGCATTATTTTCTTTGATTCTTACTTGAGTTTATTATATGCATAGTTGAGGATATGTGTGTGCTTTTTATGCTAGCTTCACCTCATTCATAATTAATAATGCCCATGTTTGGATTTCGAGTTGAATTGTTATGCTATGCTCTAGCTTTGATAGTGCATGTCGGATGAGTATCATGTTGTGAGTTTTGATGACCGTTGGATGATCTTGAAAATTGTTAACTAAAGGAGCTTGGTTTGGACTTGTGTGCATGACAAGAGCATGGTATAGGTCATCTTTGGATTGTTTGAGCCATATTATCCTACCCATTTCACATTAATCCCTAGTGTCCCCTTTTGAGTTTATTTATAGAATGGCGTGTTCCTAGAGCACACAATGACCCCAATTCGACTTCTTTTTCTTATACCCACATCATCCTATCCCATGAGCCTATACACTTTGTTCCCACCTTACAAGAGAGCATAATTTGAAAAGATTTATCATTTACGTATTCTTGTTGGGTAGTGTGTGCTTCATGGAAGTTTTGTGCTTTATTGTTGATGATGTTGGTGTTTGAAAAGTGTTGAATGGTGGTAAAAGAGCCCCCCTGGCAAGCAAAAGAAAATGAAAAGAAAAAACAAAAGAAAAGAAAGGTCAAGGGAGGCAAGAAAAAGAAAGAAATGCCATTGTGCTTTAAATGCTCAAGGTAAGATAAGGGTGAAGCTTAATTGTTGTGGTGGTTGATACAGTTTCTTCAACCCAAAGTTTAAAGTTTAAGGGGTTGTTGAAGTGAGTTTGTGGTAATTTGAAGAGTGGTGTTTTCATGAAACAAATCATTGTGTGAAGACTTCAAATTCATTGCTCTCCTGACTTATATATCCTATCCTTCAATTGTAGCCCAAACCTTGGCCAACATTACAAGCTTATAAAGTCCTATTGATATTGTCATGTTATGCGAGTCTTAGCCTTGTAAAACTTAAATCTCTTTCGGTTTGATTGCTCATTATTTTTGATATCTCATTGACCGTTCAATCCTTACTAGAGCTAAGCTATTTATTGATGGGCATATGTTTTGTAACGTGGGCAAATTGTTTGAGGAAAAAGCTAGCTAGCATTTAAATCACACCATACCTCAATTATGCATGTTTATAATCTTGAGTTTGATTTCCATCATGATAATGTGCATATGATCTTGAGCAAGTGCCGTGTTCTACTGTTAAGTCCTTGAGCTCATTCTAAATGTTTTATTTCTTTGATCAAAGCTTAAGTTTGGGGGTGTGATGAGCTCGAGATTTCCATGAATTTTCCCTTTTATTTCCTTTTATTTTGTGCTATTTTTGAGTTAAATATTCTTGAAAATATTATTATTTGTGTATTTGTGCTTCATTGTAGGTTTCCAAGGTATTTACGAACATTCATGGAATTTAGCACAAGGTTTTAGGCAATTTTGGGTTTCAAAGTTGAGCTGTAAGTTATTCCAACAAAGTCCATCAAGTTAGCCAAGGTAAAATAGGCTAACGGTGGGCTAACAGAGTTAACGGAGGACTTAAATGAGAATCCTAGAGGGGGAAGGACTTCGGGAGACAATCTGAAGACATCAGGGGCACCGGAGCAAATTGACAAACTTTTCATTAATGCGGTGGCAGCTTCTTAGGCTGCCACGTCGCCCCTGATCCATTAGTCCAACCCGCGGTTTCCTTCCTTGGAGCGCCTGATCCGGCCCAGCGACCCGCGCCCACCAGACATCCTTCCAGCCCATTTCCCTCTCACACTCTCACCCATTTACCTATCAGCCAACCCGCGAACCACCCATCACCAGCCAAGCTCCACCCGCGAACTCCCAACCGGATAAGCCATGTTTCAGGCCTCCCCAGCAGTTCTCTCCTTTGTTCCAGCAGCCCCAGCACTTTGTATTTAATTCCATTTTGCCATTAGCTTCCTTGATACTCTTTGTCCCTTATTTAAATATCTCCTAAGTATCCCCAAAGGAAGAAAATGACAGTTCCCAAGTGGGCTGTTAGCCCCTTTTTGGGGCAGCAGCCCCTTCTCCCCCAAATCTCTCTCCACCATTAAAGCTTGATCAACTTTGAAGGTTTGGAGCTTCAAATCAAGGGCAAGGAAGCCATTGCGAAGGATTTCAACCCCGGATCTCGGCATTGCTCGCGACTTTGTCGGTTAAATTCTTCCAATTTATATTTTAGATATTTTCTTGGGTTGAATGATTTTGTAATTGTGGAATTGGTTTTGTGCTTTAAATGATTTATGGAAAGCAATTATTTTTCTATGTCGTTGTAGTGATTTAATTTAGTCTCTCTCTTTATTTAGTACACAACCATGCTAGGTTATTAATTTGTGGGCTTAATGCTTTTAATTAATTGGCCACTAATTAAATGAATTGAGAAATGTTTAGATCCGCGAGAGCTACCTTGCATTTTGGACCGAACAAATTAGTAGTTGGTGCCTGGAAAACACCGATAGCCATGGGAGTACTAGTTTTGTGAAGCGATCACTCCACCGAGAGGTAGGAAATTAGGGTTTTTTAACCACTTTCAATGTCCTGGTTACCGGCATGCCTTGTAGAAAAATAGAGAGATTATTTCTCTACCTACTATTACCCATATTCTTGGTATTTATTGTGTGATCTTAATGCTTTTAATGGAAGTTATGACCCGTTAGATGATTTCTAGAATTATAGGGTAAGATGCGAGAGCCCGTCCTATTAATTCGGATAACACAATAATTATCTATGGCTTGACCGAGAGGTATCGAGCGTTCTTAGATAGTCATGGGGGTGCTTGATCGATAATGCAGCTATTCTTTCCTTGCTATAAGATGCGAGAGCCCATAGTAGGGATTGATAGCTAGACTTGCTATAAGATGCGAGAGCTCGTAGTGTATACTATCAACGTGCGCCCGACTACCAAGACTTGAGTAAAAGGAAAGTAGAGAGGATTAAATTAATCACGAGCTAGACTAGAAAATATTGCATTCCTAAAATCCTATCTTTTATCTTGATTTGTTGTTGCCAAACCATTTTGTGACATTTGTAAATATTAATTGCTTTCTTTTTATTTTTAGTTTTTAATTTTTATTCTGAATTTATTTTTGCTCAAATATAATTAGTTAGCTCAATTTCGGTACTTAGTTGGAGTGAATATTACGTGCATTCCCTGTGGGATCGATAACTCGTACTTACGTGTGTACGATCCTTGATGGAACGTACTCTTCATCTTTTGACACGTGGCACATCGAGAGATAATAGTTTGCACATCACCAAGCATCTTCGGCCAATAAAAATGTTCTTGCAATAATTCAAGTGTCTTGTTGATGCCAAAATGTCCCGCTAGTCCTCCTCCATGAGTTTCTCGTACCAATAACTCCCTTATCGAACACTTGGGAATACAAAGCTGATTGCCTTTGAACAAAAAGTCTTCTTGTAACACGAAATTCCCATTTTTTCCTTTCTCGCAGTCGAGAGTAATAGAGCCAAAATTCGAGTCTTCCTTGTAGTATTCACACACTAGTTTGAACCCTAGTAACTTGGCATCCATCATGGTAAGCATTGAGTATCTCCTTGATAATGCATCCGCTACCACATTGTTCTTTCCATCTTTGTTCTTCGAAGAAAAGTTGAAAGATTGTAGAAATTCCACCCACTTAGCGTGCCTTGGTTTTAACTTGTGTTGCCCATGTATGTATTTTAAGGCTTCATGATCGGAATGAAGGACGAAATGATTCGGCCTTAAGTAATGACTCCAATGATCCAAAACTCGAACCATGGCATAAAATTCTTTATCGTAGGTAGAATAGTTGAGTCTCGCACCTCTAAGATTTTCACTAAAGTAAGCAATGGGTCGTTTTCCTTGAGTCAACACCGCCCCTATACCCACTCCACTAGCCTCACATTTGACCTCAAAAGGTTAAGAGAAATCGGGTAAGGCTAAAACCGGTGTCTTGCATAACTTTTCCTTGAGCTTTTCAAAAGCTTGTTGTGCCGCCGAAGACCATTCAAATTTTCCCTTCTTTAGGGTTTCGGTTATGGGACTTGCAATGGTGCTAAAATCTTGAATGAAACGTCTATAGAAAGAGGCTAACCCATGGAATGATCGTACCTCCGTAATGTTGGTTGGAGTAGGCCAAGACTTGATTGCTTCAATCTTCCTTTGACACCACATATCCAAGGAACGTCACACTAGGTTGCATGAACAAACACTTCTCAAGTTTCCCATAAAGCTTGTTCCTTTGCAAAGCTAGAAGTACTTCTTCAAGAAGCCTTATATGTTCCTCCTCACTTTTACTATACACCAAAATGTCATCTAGATAAACGACTACAAATTTTCCTAAGAATGGTCTTAACACTTCATTTATTAATCTCATGAAAGTACTTGGCGCATTTGTGAGCCCGAATGGCATCACCTTCCATTCATATAATCCGTGCTTCGTCTTAAAAGCCGTTTTCCATTCGTCTCCTTCACGCATACGGATTTGATGATATCCGCTCCTCAAGTCAATCTTCGAGTAAATTATTGCTCCATGCAACTCATCAATCATATCGTCTAACCGTGGCATTGGGAATCGATATTTAATCGTGATGTTGTTTATTGCCCTACTATCCAGCACCTTCGCCATGATCCATCCTTCTTGGGTACTAAAAGAGCCGGTACCGCACATGGACTCATGCTTTCCTCCACATACCCTTTCGAGAGCAATTCCTCAATTTGTTTTTGAAGCTCTTTAGTTGCTTCCGGATTGCATCTATAGGCCGGTTTGTTGGGGAGTGGCATTCCGGGTATCAAATCTATTTGATGTTCAATCCCTTGTTTTGGTGGTAAACCCGAGGGTAAATCTTCAGGGAATACATCCTTGAACTTGCTGAGTAGAGGTTTCATTAAGGGGTGTAGTTTCTCCCCTTCTTGACTTTGGACCTCTTGAGGAATGACGAGAATTGCTTGACCATCCTTGACGGCTTGCTCGGCTTCTCGTTCACTAGCCAATAACGTCTTTTGCGGGGGTCTTTTGATGGGAACTATCTTGGAGGGTGGTAAAGGGTTTAACTTGAACTTCTTGCCATCCTTTTTGACAATTTAAGCGTTTTCCCTCCCTTCATGTGTCACGAATCGATCGTATTGCCAAGGTCGAGCCAATAGTATACGACACATCCATTGGTACCACATCACAAAGTATCTCATCTTGATAATTTCCCATGAAAAAAGAGATTAAAGCTTGACGATTTACCTTAACTTCGGATCCGTCGTTGAGCCAATGAAGTTTATAAGGACGTGAGTGGTTTGTGGTTGGGACCTTCAATTTGTCAATAAGAATAGTGGAGACGGCATTCGTACAAGTTCCTCCATCCACAACTATGTCACACACATTTCCTTGTACAAGGCACTTTGCATGAAAAATTTGTTCCCTTTGTTCCTCTTCCATAGCCGTCGGCTTCGCATGTAAAGATCTTCGCAAGATTAGCGTTTCCCCTTTGACATCTTCGGAATCAAATTCTTCTACCTCTTCTTCTTCGGACTCATCTTCTTGGTCTTGTGTCACAAGATTGTCTTCAATTTCTCGAATCTCGTGTAAAGTCAAAACTCTTTTGGTGGGGTACTCGGATTGATAATGACCATAGCCTTGGCATTTAAAACACTTGATGTTGTCTTTGCTTTTGATAGGTTTCTTTCCATCGGCCTTTTCATTGGTGGTGCTTTTGTTGGGCTTCTCCCCTTGATTATTGGACTTTGGATTGCTTATTGCCGCGTTGCTTGAGGCCGAATTGCTTGAGAATCCCTTCGAGGATGTCGTCTTGTTTCCCACCTTTTTCCTCTTCACTTGTCTTTCACATTTTATTGAGACCTTGCAGATTTCTTCAAAGGTAAAACACGGTTGTAATTCCACAATGTTGGCTATTTCGACATCTAGCCCTCCCATGAATCTAGCGATTTTTTGCTCTTCATGTTCTTGCATATCACAAATAATGGATAACTTCTCAAATTCTTCAACGTATTGTGATACGGTAGAATTCGCTTGCTTCAATTGTATAAGTTTTGAAAAATTGTCTTGTCGATAAGTGCTAGGTAAAAACCTTCGATCAAGATATTTCTTAAATTTATCCCAAGACTCGATTTTCAACTTTCCTTCGCGTCTTCGTTGTGATTTCAAATTTTCATACCAAATGGAGGCATACCTTGTGAGTTTGAGAATGGCCACCTTGAATTTCTTTCGATCGCTATACTCTTTGTATTCGAAAATTCGTTCCGCTCTTCGAATCCAATCTAGATATCCATCCGGATCCATTGCACCATCGAATTCAGGAATATCGAGTTTCAAACCTCGATCGTCGTCCTCCCTAAGTCGTCCTTGAGGTTGTCTAGGCCTTGGACGCCTCACCTCTTCCTCATCCGAGTTGGAATCCTCATTCTCTACACGGCCTTGTGGTCGTTCTTCTAATAATTGCAAAACTCGATCCACTCGTTGTCGTAGCTCTTGAATCTCGCGATCTCGTTGTAGATTTGTAGCTTGTTCTAAAGTTATTCCGCATGGGCAAGTTGCTTCTTTCGCCATGATCGTTCACAAAGTTGGAATTTGCGAAAGACCTAAGCTTTGATACCAATTTGATGCGTAACAAACGCTGAAGTGGTTGTTTATGGAATTATGGACGAAGGTTATGTGAACAATGATGAAAATTGCAGCGAAAACAAAAAGGATAGATGACGGGTCACCGGTTAGGCTTCACTCACCTAACGTAAAGATCCCGCTTGGGTTCACCGGTTAGGCTTCACTCACCTAACGTAAAGAGCCCTTTGAATATTACCTCCTAAACCTAAGGAAATAATAGACAAAATCTGAACAAAACTTTGTTCTTAGTATTTCTCCTTTGAGAATCAAAATCTGAAATCTGAATTTTACAACTCTAAATCTAACCCTTTATATAGGTGTTTACAATGCATCCTAATCTTAAAAGGAAAAGAAATCTAATCCTAATTGTACAAGCATTTAAAATACCATCATACCTAGGAATAAAGACATAAACCTATACAACCTAGGAATCAAAACAGCAGCAGGAAAGCAGCAAAATTCGTCAATCTGGTCGCAGGGCGATCGCCCTGTCCCTCCACAAAGCGATCGCTTTGTGGCCAGAAACCTGGTCCGCAAAAAATTGTCTTCAAGGCGATCGCTCCCTCCCATGCAAGGCGATCGCTTTTGGTCAAGAATGTCCAAAACTCCTTCTTTTTCCCATGTATCATCCCTTGTCGTGCATGTGACCTCCAAAGGCCTTCCAAACTCTTGTTTCTTCCCAATTTGCATCACCAAAGCCTCGAGAGACAAAGTCAATCCATCTTCACCCACTTGTAATGCATCCATGGTATTGTTTGGATCTTTGTGAAGGTCGTTTCCTAATGCTCCCGCATCAATTGAGCTCTTATTTATCTTTTGAAAGCAAGTCTTTTGATCTTCTAAAAGGACCCCATAAAGCTTCCAAGAATAAATCTCTATTGAGCACTTGTTTATCCTTTATAAACAAGTCTTTTGATTCTCTAAAAGAATCCACAAAGCATCCAACAATCAAACTCTATTGAGCACTTGTTTAGCCTTTATAATCAAGTCTTTTGATCCTTTAATCCACAAAGCTTCCTACAATCGATCACTATTGAGCTCTTGTTTATCCTTTGTAATCAAGTCTTTTGATCCTCTAAAAGGAACCAAAAAGAATCCAACAATCAATCTCAATTGAGCACTTGTTTATCCTTTGAAACCATGACTTTTGTTCCTCTAAAAGGATCCACAAAGTTTCTAACAATCAATCTATATTGAGCTCTTGTGTTATCCTTTGTAATCTAGTCTTTTGATCATCTAAAAGAATCCACAAAGCTTCCAATAATCAATCTGTATTGAGCCCTTATTTATCCTTTGTGTAGTCTTTTGATCTTCTAAAAATATCCACAAAGCTTCCAACAATTGCTCTATTGAGCACTTCTTTATCCTTTGAAATCAAGTCTTTTTATCCTCTAAATGAATCTATAAAGCATACAACAATTAATCTCTATCGAGCACTTGTTTAACCTTTGTAATCAAGTCTTTTGATACTTTAAATGAATCCACAAAGCTTCCAACAATCGATCTATATTGATCTCTTGTTTATCCCTTGTAATCAAATCTTTTGATCATCTAAAAGGATCCACAAAGCTTCCTACAGTCAATCTCTATTAAGCTCTTGTTTATCCTTTGAAAGCAAGTCTTTTGATCTTCTAAAAGGACCCATAAAGCTTCCAAGAATACATCTCTATTGAGCACTTGTTTATATTTTGTAAACAAGTCTTTTGATCCTCTAAAAGGATCCACAAAGCCTCCAACAATCAATCTCTATTGAGCCCTTGTTTATCCTTTGAAAGCAAGTCATTTGATCCTTTAAAAGCATCCACAAAGCTTCCAACAATCAATCTCTATTGAGCTCTTCTTTATCCATTGAAATCAAGTCTTTTTATCCTCTAAAAGAATCCACAAAGCATACAACAATCAATCTCTATCGAGCACTTGTTTAGCCTTTGTAATCAAGTCTTTTAATACTCTAAAAGAATCCACAAAGCTTTCAACAATCAATCTATATTGATCTCTTGTTTATCCTTTGTAATCAAGTCTTTTGATCATCTAAAAGGATCCACAAAGCTTCCTACAGTCAGTCTCTATTAAGCTCTTGTTTATCCTTTGAAAGCAAGTCTTTTGATCTTCTAAAAGGACCTATAAAGCTTCCAAGAATAAATCTCTATTGAGCACTTGTTATATTTTGTAAACAAGCCTTTTGATCCTCTAAAAGGATCCACAAAGCATCCAACAATCAATCTCTATTGAGCCCTTGTTTATCCTTTGAAAGCAAGTCATTTAATCCTTTAAAAGTATATACAAAGCTTCCAACAATCAATCTCTATTGAGCTTTTGTTTATCCTTTAAAATCAAGTCTTTTGATCCTTTAAAAGGATCCCAAAAGCATCCAATAATCAATCTCTATTGAGCACTTGTATATCCTTTGAAAGCAAGTCTTTTGTTCCTCTATGATGCGTAACAAACGCTGAAGTTGTTGTGTACGAATTTATGGATGTAGGTTTATGTGAATAAAGATGAAAGTGCAGCGAAAATAAAAGGATAGATGACGGGTCACCGGTTAGGCTTCACTCACCTAACGTAAAGATCCCGTTTGGGTTCACCGGTTAGGCTTCACTCACCTAACGTAAAGAGCCCTTTGAATATTACCTCCTAGACCTAAGGAAATAATAGACAAAATCTGAACAAAACTTTGTTCTTAGTATTTCTCCTTGAGAATCAAAATCTGAAATCTGTAATCTGTATTTTTACAACTCTAATTCTAACCCCTTTATATAGGTGTTTACAATTGCATCCTAATCTATAAAGGAAAAGAAAACTAATCCTAATTGTACAAGAAATTAAACTACTATCCTACCTAGGAATAGAAAAACAATCCTATACAACTTAGGAATCACAACAGTACCAGGAAACAGGCAAAATTCGTCAAACTGGAAAGAGGGCGATCGCCCTGGCCCGCTACAAAGCGATCGCTTTGAGGCCAGAAACATGGTTCTCAAATCTGCTAACGGGGCGATCGCTTCCTCCCATTCAAGGCAATCGCCTTTGGTCCAGAAACTCCAGAAAGCCTTCTTTCAAGCTTGTATCCTCCCTTGTCGTGCACGCGTCCCCCAAATGCCTCTCAAGCTTATATATTTTCCCATTTAACATCACCAAAGCTTAAAATGGCCATGTAGACCCGTTTTTCCAACATGCATTGGGTCTACGGCTTTTATTCACGACTTCACCCCGACGCTCCCGCATCATTCTCGGTTATTTGAAAAGAATTGTCCTCAATTCTTCAAATACATTTTTGTTGAGACCAAGCCCATCCCATGGCCTCCAAGCTTGACGAATAATCCTTTCTATTTGTGAAAAGTTCATCTTTGGCCTTAGTATCACTTCATTCCCCTTCCCTTGAAAAGGATTCGTCCTCGAAACTTTACGAACAACTCGGTGATTCGCCCTTGAAACAAGGCTCATCCAATCCGCCCATTGAGTTGCAAAAAAGTGTTTGTCGATAAGTCGAGTAAGGAACCATGATGCAAATCGCGTAGGATCTTTGAAGTCAAACAGATCCTCATACGCATGTAACAACTTCAATTCTTCTCGAACTATCTTGAGCTTCATCTCCTCTTCCTCCATTTCATATTGATCCTTCTCAACTTTCTCTTCTTTAATTTTCTCCTCTTCAATCACCTCTTTTTCTTGTCTTTTGATTCCTTGAGGTATGATAAGAATTACTTGATCGTCCTTGACGAATTGTTCAACTTCACTTTCACTAGCAAATAGGCTTGCCCTTTGTGAGGAATTTTTAAAGGTTGCGATTTCTGAGGGTGGCAAGGGTTTTAACTTGAACTTCTTACCATCTTTCTTGACAATATACGCATTCTCCCGCCCATTATGAGTCACAAATCGATCAAATTGCCATGGTCGTCCTAACAATATATGGCAAACATCCATTGGCACAACATCACATAGAATCTCGTCTTCATAATTACCCATGGAAAAAGAAATTAGAGCTTGGCGACTTACTAAAACTTCAGAGCCATCGTCGAGCCAATGTAATTTGTAGGGTCGTGAGTGGTTCGCAATGGGGACCTTCAACTTGTCAATGAGTATGGTGGAGACGGCGTTTGCACAACTCCCTCCATCAACTACCAAGTCGCACACTTTCCCTTGTACAAGACACTTAGCATGAAAAATCTGCTCTCTTTGTTCTTCTTCCACGGTCACGGTTTTTACATGTAGAGACCTCATCATTATCAATGCTTCCCCTTGGATGTTCTCGGAATTAAACTCTTCCACTTCTGCTTCTTCCTTTTCGGATTCACTCTTTTGTTCTTGAACCGAAAGATTATTTTCTCTGTCTCAAATTTCATGCAAGGTCAACACCCTTTTATTAGGACACTCCGATTGATAATGTCCATATCCTTGACATTTGAAACACTTGATGGTGTCTTTGTTCCTCATCGGTTTCTTTCCTTCGGCCTTGTCATTAAGGGTAACTTTGTTGGTTTCCTCCACTTGCTCATTCGGTATAGGATTGACCGAACCCTCTTCGTTACTAGAAAACCCTCTTGAACTCGCAGCTTTGCTTACCATTTTTTCTCTTTAATTGTCTCTCACACTTTGTGGACACTTTGCAGATTTCATCAAAAGTAAAACACGGTTGTAGTTCCACCATATTAGCTATCTCGGAGTCAAGTCATCCCATGAATCTTGTAATCTTTTTGTAATAACCTGAACTTGTTATGCTTTAGATGCTTACCTTGTTTGGTGTTATTTATGCTCAACAGGTGTGTTTGATTGCTTGAATAAATATGTTCAATATGGTTTTTGCCTTAATTCATATACATTTGATGATGCTAGAAGGATATACATGTTAATGCATTAACTTAGTACAAGCCCTTGTGATTACTCATAAGTGTGAGGTGATTGTTGTTAGCATTGTTGAGATGATCTATATGAATTATGTGTTGTTAAATGTGCTTTGAGTATTGTGTAATCACACCTAAGGTGACCAAGTGATTTGAACAAGGAATTAGAGACAATTGGGAGTAAGACTGGACAGTAGGGGTTTGCACGGCCGCGCAGATTTGTTGACACGGCCGCGCAAGGATTTCCAGTAAGTTTGGCACGGCCGCGTAGCCTTTCTTGGCACGGCCGTGCAAGAGTGACACGGCCGTGCGACTTTATATGACACGGCCGTGCAAAGCGTACGGACAGCACTTAAGTGACTTGTAAATTTTGGGCTTTAGACCCTTGGACCCTTGGCTGAAAGTATTGTACCATGGCTTGACCAGTTGACCGTATATAAGTCAATTGAAGACTCAAAACACATCATCTTCTCCATAATTCTACCTTGGAGCCCTAGAGAGTTTGTGTGGGAGATTTAAAGTGAGATTAGTGTGTGTGTTCCATCCTTCACCATCCAACCATTGGATCATCCATGCAAAGCTACCAAAACATAGCTTGAGACTAGGGGACTTCATAACCAAGCATTGATTGTGAATTTGCTAGCTTGATTGTCTTCTTTGGAGGTAAGTTACTAAACCCCCTATGTATGTTAGAAATTGTTACATGTATGAATATTTATGAACATGCATGTCATGATTACTTGATGATTTCATGTTTAAATGATATGATGAGATACATAACATGCTTATGTGTTAAGTGTTGGGTTTGGATGATGTTGTATGTTGATGTTGAGCACTCAACCTTGGTAATGAACTCAAGAACAAGTTAGAGACTTAAATTGGGAAATTTCACTTAAGGTAATTATACCCAAATTTTGAGAAGTATGTTAATGACTCTAGAAATTAGATATTTGAAAAGAATAATATCTACCGAAAGACATGTTAAAATCCTACGAAATTTAGAGTTCATTTGATATGGGTTTGAGTCCTCCGATAATTTGGTGGTAAAATAAAGACTCCGATTATATTCGTAAGATGACGTCTAATTAATTTAGCAAGCCGTATATCCGGACTTGTGTAGTTTGGGATGTTCGTTTAATATAATTATCAACTCCCGAGAGTTGTTTACACGTATAAATTTTAAAATACGAATTGTTAGAGACTAGTACATCAGTCTCGATGTAATAAGCAATTGTTCGTAAATCTTAGAATTTAACTACAAAACCATATGAATTAGGATAAGTGTACTTGAGGGTACTTGTGTTTATAAGAATGAGTTGTTTACGCTTCAAGCGTCATTGTGGGTGTAATACTTCGCACTCGATGTTAATGTACTAAATATGTATTCTTAATGTGTTTGTGCTTGAGAACTATATGAGTGATCTCAACATGGGTGCGTAACTAGACTAAATTAGTAGTCTTAAGATGTGCTTGTTTGGGTATCAAATGTGTATAACAATATGTTTGATGGTTATATGTTGTAGAAAAATGTGATCTACATGATGTTTGTCAAGTTCACTACTTTTGAACTTGACGGTTATTTGCATAAGTTGAGTAAGATTACCTACTTGTGTGTTGTGTAAGTCCAGTGGCGTCGTTGTTGTTAATGTCATGGTGGGACGACCTATAGTCTTTACGAATGGGATTCGTAATCGCTATAAGTCGCCGTACCGAGTGCACACACCCTCTTCATTGGCCACGCTGAGAAGTAGCCCCATGTTATAGCAATACGCATGACTTTGGCTTGCTAGGTTGAACTCGACGGGATTGTGTCGGGACGTCGATACTACGCACACGGGTATCGAGGCACGTTTGGTTGTTTGTGTATTGCGGGAGCTGCACAAGGTTGAAGAAAGAGATATGATATCCTTCTCGACATGGTTTATGTACAAGCACTTATATGTTATCAAAGTGCTATGTGAGTTGAATGATGGTATATCAAGTAAGATGGTATATGTTATGTTATGGTATATAAATGTTAATACCATGTTATAATTATTGCTTGAGCATCATGCCATGCCATTTAGTTGCATTAGTAACTTTGTGTCATTATGACTCACCCCGTTATGTGTTTATTTGTTTTCCTTAGATCCGAGCCAGCCTAGCGGTTCCCGGTGAGGTCGGTGAGACTCCGTTTAGCTCGAAGGTTGTATTTTGGTCTAGTAGCTCTTGGAGCTTGTTGTTGTTTAACAGTATTTCTTTTGGTAAGGACGACGGTTATGTAAAGTTATGTAAACTTTACTTGGGTAGTAATTGTTGTGTTGTAAACCTTATATTCTTTGGTAGCCGACGTATATATGTCGTGCTTGTATGTTTAACTTCGTAGTAAGTTCAGTTTCTTTCCCGAGCAAGTGTAGCTCGTGGTTTGTGTTTTGTTCCGGCATGTTGTGGCCGATGTTGTTGTAGTAGTTGTCTTTCCCGAGTTGTAAACTCGTGGTTGTTACTAGTTGTTTTCCGGCTTGTTACTGCCGAAGATTGTTCGTACTACGTTACCATTGTAGTTGTTGTTTCACATATTCAAAGTCTTAGACTACTTGTGGTTTTAGTTGTTGGGTTCCGTAGTGTCGCCGAAGACTTGTTTTACTAAACCAGGTTTTATAAGTTGAGTTTTATCGTAAGTACGGGCGGTTACGCCACGCTCTCCTTGTTGTTATGTTGTATTGGCGACCCGACCTTGGGATTTCGTATAGAGATCCAGGTCGGGGCGTCACAGTTGGTATCAGAGCTTATGTTAGCTATTCGCCAGGATAGGTTCCATGGCCTAGGTGGGTATGGTGTGTGTTATCGAGATTTTCACGTCGAGTGTTTTATGTAGGTCAAAATGGTGGAAGTTAAGTACGGAGCGAGCACTAGTAGGGTCGGTATGAGTCCAGGTGAAAATGAGGAAAGAGATAAAAATGTTAATACTCAGTGTAATGTTCCTCCTGAATCGAGCCCGAACAATCAGAATGAAGTTTTCCATGATGTGTATCGAAGACTATCACAGATGATAACCGAGATAGCACAGCGAGATATTGTAGGGGTAGGACCTCAGCCGGAAGGTAAGGAACTGCAACCAGAGGCTCTAGTACGACAGTTAGATATTACAGCACCACAGCTTAATATTGGAGTACCACCACAGAGAATAAGGCATAAAAATAATACCACTATTCTTGAGGAGTTCTTGAAGATGAAACCCCAAAGTTTCAATGGAGAACCTAAAGCTACTAAGGCTGAACTATGGATTAAACGCATTATCAAGGTATTTACTACTCTCAGTTGTACTGATGATGAAAAAGTTTTCCTAGCTGTGTTTATGTTAGAAGGAGCGGCGGAACATTGGTGGCAAATGTTGCAGAAGAGCTGGGAACGACAGAGGATACCTCATGTGTGGGCGAACTTCTTGAAGGAATTCAAGGCATAGTTCATTCTAACAGTGGTTCGAGAAAAGAGACAGATGGAATTCATTACCTTGGAACAAGGAAGTATGACCGTGGCTCAGTACTCAAACAAGTTCTCGAATTGGCGCTATCGTAGTCACTTGAACCCTATTGAAGCAAGGAAGGCACAAAAGTTTGTTAAAGGTTTGAGGACTGAATATCGAGAACAATTACTTTCGTTACAGTTTACTGATTACCGTAGCGCAATGGATTGTGCACTTGGAATAGAAAGTGACATTGAGGAGCATAAAGAAGAGGAAACATGAATAATTGACAACAATCTTCACAAGATCATGGACGAGATCAGAGTTCGGGTAATAGGGGTAAGTATAACAACAATAATAACCGCAAGGGAAGTCAGGAAAGATCACAGTCTAGCGGGCAATCAAGGCAAATCCGGTGGGGCAAGGTGATAATAACATGTTTGCTCCGAGTCAGGGTGGTCCATTGATATGTAGTTATTGCTTGAGACCGGGACATCCGGAGGATAGGTGCTGGAGTAAGGGGAAGTGCTTTGCTTGTGGAGGAGATCACCTTAGAAAGAATTGTCCTAGGATGAGGCATAATTAATCTAGGAGTGCTAGTCGGTGGTCTAGTGGCTCTAAGAGAGATAGTGATGGTAATCCTAGATCTGAGAGCCGTGTGTTTGCGCTTAGCCGGTGTGGAGTTCCTAAGTCTACACTCGAGATAGGAGATATCACTTCTATATTATTATGAGTATACGTATTATGGTAGCTCATGTTCATGCATTCATGTATTGCATTGTGTGATTGGAAACTAGAGTAATATGTTTCTAAGTTTTATCTTGTGATTGAGGGAGATACCCCAATAAGAGATTGAGATGTTATTATTGGTATGATAAACTTGTGATAGACCAATAGGTAATCACATATTGTATGGTAGTTGTGTGTCTTACCTTTATATGGCTTGAAGGTGTAAGAAGTTGTGATATACGAGTTAGTAACTATATGATGTATGTCAACTTTGTGGATACGCCTATACATGGTATTTATAAGATACATGATATAGATTGTTAGTATACGTATGCCATATATTGGTTGTGTATCATCATGAGGTGATTATGTTATTCTCCGTGACGAATATGCGAGGTTGTGTTGATATGATTACTATGAGCATGCATATCAATTATGTTTGAAAAGTTAGTATACTGTTACCACATGATTGGGTTGAGTATTTGGATTCATGTTATGGTTGTGAATGAAACTACACCGAGTTAGAGGATTTCTCTACTTCATGAGAGTGTCGAAATGTTTGTTGTTGAATATCTTATATGTCACCTAAAACGGGATTTAAACATGTGTGGAGATGATACGGAAGAATCAAAGAACCTAAAGGTTCACCATGAGTTGAATTTGAGATTTATGGATACATGAAACCATGTGTGCAAGTCATACTTGGAGAATCATATGAACTGTCAATTATGGTTTTCTTATTCACTTTCGGTCTTAATACGAAGTGAACCGTAAGAGGAGAATTGAGTTGTGACCTTAATTAGTATAGAAAGAGGCCTTTGCATTGAAGGAATTGATATGGTATAAGTGGAAATAATCTATTCACCGACTTAGAATTTATTGCGTTAATGTGGACTTGAGTCGGAATACTACTACTATGAAACCGAGATTTGCGTTGTGCATGGAATCAAATATTTGAAATTTCTATTCTCACAATATGAAGAATATGAGACATTGTTGATAAGTAGAAAGACTTGAAGATCTTAACTAAGTATCTCTGCTATGCATTTTAGTTTAACATGATGATTGAGATATTGAAGATTGAAGACTTATCAATTATAACGCGATTATCTTGTATATGTTAAAGATTGAAGGGTTACCGATGATAATGAGGTCATCTTGTGTATGTCAAGATTGTTATACATCATGGATTATGATGGATTGATTGTCCAAGCGATCATGTACCACTAATGACAAGGGTAAACACATCAAATAGATTAACATCTTTGCAAGAAAAGAGATATAAAGGAACTACATTGAACACGTTACTTGTGATCGGTAAAGAATCCAAGAATTACCTTGAGTATACATCTTATCCTTAGATCTTCTATATGTTTGAGAACGATGATTATGACTTCCGGAATGTTTAAACATGTGTGATGGATTCCAAATGATAGTTACTTACCACAACAATTGTCAACGGAATATGGAAATGATATTAACCGAGACTAGTATGGGAACATAGAATGAATTATCTTTACACGGTAATGAAGTCGGGAATCTAAATTTTGAAACCTTGTGATGATTTAATAGCCGGTTGAAGGTGTGAATTCTCCTTGAGAATAATTATTGAACGACTCTAAACCGATGGAACACCATTACATTGTTGCAATAGATATTCTTGGGAAAGTTGTATTATCGAAGTACATCCAGGGAAATTGTTCGATGAAATTCTTTCGAGTGACCTTATGAAGCCGAGAATATACTTTGAGAAAACAGGGTTTGATTATTAAAGGAAGATCCTTAGCTCAATAATGATGTGGACTGAATTTAGGGGCTAAATTCTTTTAAGGGGAGAGGATGTAATAACCGAACTTGTTATGCTTTAGATGCTTACCTTGTTTGGTGTTATTTATGCTCAACAGTGTGTTTGATTGCTTGAATAAATATGTTCAATATGGTTTTGCCTTAATTCATATACATTTGATGATGCTAGAAGGATATACATGTTAATGCATTAACTTAGTACAAGCCCTTGTGATTACTCATAAGTGTGAGGTGATTGTTGTTAGCATTGTTGAGATGATCTATATGAATTATGTGTTGTTAAATGTGCTTTGAGTATTGTGTAATCACACCTAAGGTGACCAAGTGATTTGAACAAGGAATTAGAGACAATTGGGAGTAAGATCGGACAAGTAGGGGTTTGCACGGCCGCGCGATTTGTTGACACGGCCGCGCAAGGATTTCCAAGAAGTTTGGCACGGCCGCGTAGCCTTTCTTGGCACGGCCGTGCAAGAGTGACACGGCCGTGCGACTTTATATGACACGGCCGTGCAAAGCGTACGGACAGACTTAAGTGACTTGTAAATTTTGGGCTTTAGACCCTTGGACCCTTGGCTGAAAGTATTGTACCATGGCTTGACCAGTTGACCGTATATAAGTCAATTGAAGACTCAAAACACATCATCTTCTCCATAATTCTACCTTGGAGCCCTAGAGAGTTTGTGTGGGAGATTTAAAGTGAGATTAGTGTGTGTGTTCCATCCTTCACCATCCAACCATTGGATCATCCATGCAAAGCTACCAAAACATAGCTTGGGACTAGGGGACTTCATAACCAAGCATTGATTGTGAATTTGCTAGCTTGATTGTCTTCTTTGGAGGTAAGTTACTAAACCCCTATGTATGTTAGAAATTGTTACATGTATGAATATTTATGAACATGCATGTCATGATTACTTGATGATTTCATGTTTAAATGATATGATGAGATACATAACATGCTTATGTGTTAAGTGTTGGGTTTGGATGATGTTGTATGTTGATGTTGAGCACTCAACCTTGGTAATGAACTCAAGAACAAGTTAGAGACTTAAATTGGGAAATTTCACTTAAGGTAATTATACCCAAATTTTGAGAAGTATGTTAATGACTCTAGAAATTAGATATTTGAAAAGAATAATATCTACCGAAAGACATGTTAAAATCCTACGAAATTTAGAGTTCATTTGATATGGGTTTGAGTCCTCCGATAATTTGGTACGGTAAAATAAAGACTCCGATTATATTCGTAAGATGACGTCTAATTAATTTAGCAAGCCGTATATCCGGACTTGTGTAGTTTGGGATGTTCGTTTAATATAATTATCAACTCCCGAGAGTTGTTTACACGTATAAATTTTAAAATACGAATTGTTAGAGACTAGTACATCGGTCTCGATGTAATAAGCAATTGTTCGTAAATCTTAGAATTTAACTACAAAACCATATGAATTAGGATAAGTGTACTTGAGGGTACTTGTGTTTATAAGAATGAGTTGTTTACGCTTCAAGCGTCATTGTGGGTGTAATACTTCGCACTCGATGTTAATGTACTAAATATGTATTCTTAATGTGTTTGTGCTTGAGAACTATATGAGTGATCTCAACATGGGTGCGTAACTAGACTAAATTAGTAGTCTTAAGATGTGCTTGTTTGGGTATCAAATGTGTATAACAATATGTTTGATGGTTATATGTTGTAGAAAAATGTGATCTACATGATGTTTGTCAAGTTCACTACTTTTGAACTTGACGGTTATTTGCATAAGTTGAGTAAGATTACCTACTTGTGTGTTGTGTAAGTCCAGTGGCGTCGTTGTTGTTAATGTCATGGTGGGACGACCTATAGTCTTTACGAATGGGATTCGTAATCGCTATAAGTCGCCGTACGGAGTGCACACACCCTCTTCCGTTGGCCACGCTGAGAAGTAGCCCCATTGTTATAGCAATACGCATGACTTTGGCTTGCTAGGTTGAACTCGACGGGATTGTGTCGGGGACGTCGATACTACGCACACGGGTATCGAGGCACGTTTGGTTGTTTGTGTATTGCAGAGCTGCACAAGGTTGAAGAAAGAGATATGATATCCTTCTCGACATGGTTTATGTACAAGCACTTATATGTTATCAAAGTGCTATGTGAGTTGAATGATGGTATATCAAGTAAGATGGTATATGTTATGTTATGGTATATAAATGTTAATACCATGTTATAATTATTGCTTGAGCATCATGCCATGCCATTTAGTTGCATTAGTAACTTACTGTGTCATTATGACTCACCCCGTTATGTGTTTATTTGTTTTCCTTAGATCCGAGCCAGCCTAGCGGTTCCCGGTGAGGTCGGTGAGACTCCGTTTAGCTCGAAGGTTGTATTTTGGTCTAGTAGCTCTTGGAGCTTGTTGTTGTTTAACAGTATTTCTTTTGGTAAGGACGACGGTTATGTAAAGTTATGTAAACTTTACTTGGGTAGTAATTGTTGTGTTGTAAACCTTATATTCTTTGGTAGCCAACGTATGTATGTCGTGCTTGTATGTTTAACTTCGTAGTAAGTTCAGTTTCTTTCCCGAGCAAGTGTAACTCGTGGTTTATGTTTTGTTCCGGCATGTTGTGGCCGATGTTGTTGTAGTAGTTGTCTTTCCCGAGTTGTAAACTCGTGGTTGTTACTAGTTGTTTTCCGGCTTGTTACTGCCGAAGATTGTTCGTACTACGTTACCATTGTAGTTGTTGTTTCACATATTCAAAGTCTTAGACTACTTGTGGTTTTAGTTGTTGGGTTCCGGCTGTAGTGTCGCCGAAGACTTGTTTTACTAAACCAGGTTTTATAAGTTGAGTTTTATCGTAAGTACGGGCGGTTACGCCACGTGCTCTCCTTGTTGTTATGTTGTATTGGCGACCCGACCTTGGGATTTCGTATAGAGATCCGGGTCGGGGCGTCACACTTTTGCTCCACATATTCTTGCATGTCACATACAATTGATAACCTCTCGAATTCTTCAATGTATTGAGCTACCGAAGAATCTCTTTGTTTCAATTGGATAAGTTTAGAAAAATTATCTTGTCGATAGGTGCTTGGTAAAAACCTACGATCAAGATACTTCTTAAATTTTTTCTAAGATTCAATTTTTAACTTACCTTCGCGTCTCCTTTGGGATTTCAGATTCTCGTACCAAATAGAAGCATACTTTGTGAGCTTGAGAATGGCCACCTTGAATTTTTTTCGATCGCTATACTCCTTGTATTCGAACACTCGATCCGTCCTACGAATCCAATCAAGATATCTATCCGGATCCATAGAACCATCGAATTCAGGGACATCAAGCTTTAAGCCACGATCATCATCATCCCTTGGCCGCCCTAGGTGTAGCCTTGGCCTTGGACGTTGATGAGAACCGTGGTTCGAGCCTAGACTCAAGACCCAAGTCAAGTGAACCAATTATGATCAAGTGGGTTCAAAGTCAAGCAAACCCGTTCGAGGCCCAAGAGGAGGAGTCCAAGAAGAGGCATTCTGCCTTTAAAGCAATCGCCTTACAATTCTACCAAAGCGATCGCCCTGACTACTGGATTAAAAGCGATCGCCCTAAAACGTTTCAAAGCGATCGCCCTGTGGCCAGTGTGATGACTTCGAAGGCTTCCAAATGCATGAAAAAGGCTTAAAGACTCAAGAGACGTCCGTTAAAATCATCTTAGGCATGATGGATGACTTTGGGATCTTTTTAACGCTAAATGGATGACTTTAGGGGGCCAAAGTGCACTTTTCAAAATTAGGCCTTTAGAAAAACGGGATTGATAGTCTTTTCCTTATTTTGGTTTGTTATTGTTTCCTAATTAGCCTAGGTAACTTACTTAGTTGTTTCCTATATAGTTTAGGTAATTGTTAATTGTTTCCTTTTATTTTAGGATTCTATTTCCTTCAAGTATTAGGGTTTGTAAGCCTATATAAAGACTTCTCTTTCATTGCACTACAAAAAAAAGTAGTTTTAAGGACCCTACTTTTTAAGGCGCACGTGTCTCCCGACCCTATAACATAGTCAATTAGGTCGCCTAATGCCAGAGTAACAAATACTTTTTATTTGGGACAGACATTGAGGGTCATAAAAAAAAAAAAAATTAGACGGTCAATTGGGAGGGTAAAATGAAAATTCCAAAAATTTGGCCGCGCGAAAGCCTTTTTTTCGCCTGCCTCTTCTCTTCCCTCCCGTTCTCTCCCACTCTCCCTCCTCCCAAAATCTCTCCCTCTAGTTTCTCAAACTCTTTCTCCCGCTACCGAAAGGCTTCTCACCTGCCTTTTCTCTTCCCCTGCTCTCTTCCCCTCTCCCTTCTAATTTTCTTCTAATTTTCTAGGGCTTTATATGAGAAATCCAATCTGATTAGGGCTTCAAACTTCCCTCTTTCTAGCTTCAATTACAAGTAGCGGCAGTGATACAAGCTGATTAGGGCTTCAAAGGTGAGTGACGGGTTTAGATAATTTGCATCTCTTGGCTGCAAGTTGCAATTGTGATATTCTCCAGGTACATTTACTGTTTTGTGTACGTTTTATATGCATCCAATACCCTCCACCAGACAATCGATTTCATAGAACAACCCTCCCACACTTTGCGTCCACCTCGTCATTTACTTTTCAGTGATTCCCCATTTTCTATAGCATCTTTGATATTGCTGCTAGCATCTCCTTATGAATTTGTTTCTGGGATTACATGCTTTAATTTTCTGTAAGCATCTCTGATATTACTGTTTTGTCTTTCCTACTGATATGAGCATTGGTTCCTTCTCTTATTTAGTTTTCCTGAAGGTATTCCTTCAAATAGCAATTTAAGAAAACCTTCAAATGTTATAGCCCCTGTGCGTAGATTGGTTGCCCTTTCTGGTCTCTGTATACAAATTGTTTACTTATTGGAAAGAGAAGCAATATAGTTATTAAAACACTATAAATATTAAATTCAGAGATAGAAATATGAGAGAGGTATGTGGGTCTATATACTTTATCTATATTAAACATGACTGGTTAAGATTTGAGACACGTTTGATCAGTCTTATGTAGTGTGAAAACACATAAATATTTGGAAATACTGTTTAATTTTCTGTGTCATTGTGAAAAGGATTGCTTCAGACAGAAGATTAGGTATCCCTTTGTTGCCTCTAAGCTGATCTCTACATTAGTTAAATCTTTAATTGCCTTTTGGTTGAGTCTTTATACATACATATATATATATATATATATATATATATATTCCAAATCCACATTGTTTGATTCTTCAATGTTGGAGTTGTCTTTTTCATGCCAAAATTTGATTATTATAATGTTGACCATTTAAGGTTGTAGAACAAGAACTGTACAGTAGAGGACTTTCAATAATGCAGTTGCTCAATAAAAGACAATCTTGAACCACATTAGCAACCTAGCGAGCGAGAGAATACACACAGATCAAGCCTGATGCATTGGCCCCTTCACATTGCTATTTCTGCCTCCATTAAACTGATTTGATTATCGAGAAGCACAGGATTACCCTCCCTATTGCTGTGCTTTTTGTCCAATGCAAAGATAGTTTAACTTGAAAAGATTTAGTGTAATTATAGAATCATTTCTTAGGTAGAATTCTCCTCAATGAGTTGGGTAAATGAAGGCCAAAGGTGTTGGTACATTGCAGGATTATAATCAAGGACAATTCAAACCTGCTAAACACGTATATTCTTTCACTATCCAAGATTAGAACTTCAAATCATGAACACTGAGAAGACATATATGCATTGTCAGTAGGTGTATGATAGCAATCTCTAATTAATTCCATATAAGCATCATAGTTTTCAATGTAAAGCAACTGTGCTTTAAGCAACGATTTTAAGAGCGAATTTGAGATTACACTTACACCTAGTGGCTGCAGAACTTATCAAAACTCTTTCCACTTTAATTACATTGCATCTAGTGGCATCCTTTATAGTGTTGCATGTAGTAAAGAAAGCCCACACATACAGATATTAGTCTTTCTGATTTCTTGCCGACGAATATATAAGAAGCTCAGTTGATTGAGAGTATAGAGACAGATTTCGAGTAGTTAAAAATCTCATGAACAAAATAGATGTTGTCAATATAATGTTTATGATGTGGAGCCCCTAATATCTTATGATAATGTTAGTATATCTAATTGACTATTTGTGCTCACCATCCCTGTTTTAGCTGTGCTTTGCTACTTGATGAATGGTCTCAAGCAACAGAAAGTTGTGTTATGCAAATAATGTTTTTAAAATGTACAAGTTAAGGTAAAAGATGCTGTCATGAAAAGGCTTTATTATTGGTAGACAAAACAGAACCTGACCTGCTAGCAGACGCCTAATATTGGTCTAAAATAAAAATAAATAAACAAAAATTACAAACTAAAGGAACATCTATTACATGATACAACTGATGGTTTACACCTTTGCATTTGCACTCAACTTGGGCACAGAAATTAACTGGACATGTGCATCCTTTTTCCTTGACAATGCTCGTCCAGTTCTTTTTCTGTAAGCCACTTGAAAGTCTTTGAGGATTTTAACACGCCCTCTCAATTTTTTGTTTTCTTCTATCCTAGTTTCAATCTGCATCATTTTTTTTCGAATAAAATTCGACAGGCCCGAATATGCGAAGTGATTGTTTTCTTTTAAAAGTGCACTATAACTTTCCATAAGTGATCTCTATACACTATATTCTTATTATCTCAATTTCAGGGATGGAAACAGGATGTGAAAACCTTAAGACATCACCCATGTACTGTTTCTGTTAGTGCCGCAACTCATGGCTAGGACTTCTTAACCTAGATTGAGCAGAATAGAGATGAGGAATTCATGTTTCTTTGACTATATGGCATGGTGTGGTCATAGTAGGTTGTTTGTTCATGTTAGAGACTGAAATATGTATATGATACTCCAAAGTTGCCACTAGTTCATTTAACTCGCACGTCCTTTTCTAGTTTTGTGAATTCTGCAATAACTGGTATAAGATGAAATATGCTCCAACTTCTTTAGAGCTCTATCCTAGAGTGGAAAGACCATTTTGACTTGAACTAGTAGCAGGTTGCAGAATAATATTGGTAATCTATGTTACGTGGTCCCTTCATTTTTGCCATAGTATCCATGTTGACACAACATGCCACGGGCATGGGTATGGCAGTTTCACTACATTAGTGCAAAATCTTAAAATATGGTGGATCAGACACACGGATCTACACCCATATGCAATCCTTGTAGCAAGTCCAGGTAATATAGTTGGGAATAGGCCCTAATTTGATTTGGTCTGCATTCATCTATGTATTGTGCTAAGCCACTTGTTTAGTATGTATTTTCTTTTTCCACTCTGTTCTAACAATTGCTGCATATTTCATTTCTATTAATTCTCTCTCTCTCTCTCTCTCTCTCTCTCTCTCTCTCTCTCTCTCTCTCTCTCTCTCTCTATCTTTCCTAGTGATAAGGGAATAGTATACTTAGCTCGAGCCTACAAAATTCCGAATGCACCCGCCGCAGCAGTACACCCTGTTCCGGTATCCTATCTTCCTCTCATCTATGTATGCATTTAGTTGTAGCCTTTTCTTTCTGCTGATCTTTAATATGTAGTTGTCATATTGATGCTGGATCCAGATATTGTCTTTATCTGATGGTGAGAGAATAACATCAATAATTCCTGTGAGCGAGTTAGCTGAAGATCAGTATCTCCTAATGCTAACTGTGAATGGTAACATCAAGAAATTCTTTCTCCTCCATCGGGTCCACGGGAATTATAGTGCTCCAATTGGTTTGTTTCTATTTTACTGGCTTACCTTTGGATTGAAATATAATTTACTATAAAATCTCCGAGCTCTCATATTCTTGCTTGACAGGTTCCTGGAGATGAGCTGAAATGGGTACGTCATTGCACAAATGATAACTTTGTAGCAATGGCTTCACAAAATGGAATAGTTAGCCTGAGTTCTTGTGAGAAAGTAAGTTTATCTTCTTTGAATTTTGGACTAATGGTTGTCTAAATTTCTTATTAAATCTGAATCAAATTGGCAAGATGTTCATTCCCCCTGTCTTCTGTGAGAAAATAAGGTACTTTTGGTGCTGTGAGGTGCAGAAGAAAGATGTATTATAGACAATACTGATTGGATTCTTAACTGCAAAGAAATTAATATTTTTATACAGATAACAACTGTTAGGTTCATATGTAATCTAGGCCCAGATCTTAAAGTTTAAATAATCCTTTGGAGAAGCATCTACTATGTGGATGGGTTACACGTGTTCTCACCATGATTGAAACCCAATCCTCAAGCTCTATTGGTATGAACTTGTCAATTTTAGGCTGGGTTTAAGAATATCATAGTAGTGGTAATGTGCTGGAGATGCATGAGATGCTATTTCTGCGGACTTGCTTGAGATGCCATTTCCTCCATGATGTTTTGATTAACACAGTTAAACCGTTTATTATTTATTTTTATACCTATTAGATGATAGGGTTACGAGCTTTCTGTGTATGAGTGGTCATTAAGACCCAATAATCTTGGTATTTAGTGAACCAACCACCATTGCACGGATGTGCTCTCTTCCCATCTCTGCTTTGGTCTTCTTATAGATTGAGCATTCACCCCTTTCAAATTTAAGCGACTAAATCTATTTCATGCTGATATTGCAGTCCTGCATTAAAGTGGCTCTGGATTTTGTTTCTCCTGAAAATGTTCAAGAATGTATTCGATTAACTGAAGATTTCCGTTTGCTCCCGAAAAATCATAGAGCCAAGGAAGATAAACTAGAGGTACTTCTCTTCCTCCTTTACTGTTCCTTTATGAATGCTACTTTCATTTATATTTACAATAAGAAGCATCATAGCACATTGAAGAAGGATGACCGGTTTGATCCTCGCGCAAGGACACTCAGCAAGGGTTATTGAGATCCACACTTGATAAGGACTGTGGCCTCAGGCAACCAAATCTAGCCAGCCATTGGAAAACGAAAACATTTCTATTTCAAAGCCTAATTACGATGATAGAGATTGCATTAATTTATAGGCCTAAGATTTTATCCTAATTACGTTATATACAAAAATATCCATACACATGAAATAACTAAATCTACGT
This sequence comes from Platycodon grandiflorus, assembly GCA_016624345.1. NCBI lineage: Eukaryota > Viridiplantae > Streptophyta > Magnoliopsida > Asterales > Campanulaceae > Platycodon > Platycodon grandiflorus. Next base: position 27,930,900 of record CM028368.1, read on the forward strand.
GGAATACATTAACAGGAATAAATTAATTCTAATTGTTGCTGCATCACACAGTATATTGATAGGTATATTTTGCCTATTTTGGTGCTACATCAAAGCAGAAACAGTATTTGTTGTTGGAATTGCTTCCCCTTACTGCCACACTAAATCTCTTTGCATCAAGTTGACAATGCTTGCAGCAACTGAGGAAGTTCTTATATCATGCCGTTATTCTTTAATAAAATGAGATTCATCTTGTCTATAGATCTTTCGTGATCTGTTATCAGATTTTAAGGTTTCATTGTTTCAAGAAAAATGATTAAATGGCTTGTCACTACTTTCGCTGTGTTTTGGAAGTTTGAATATAAGTAGTTGAATGTGAGAGACTACTATGTGTGCATGAACAAGAAGATACGACACGATTTTTCTAGTCTTTGTAAAGAGTAAATTAATTTATTTTGGGAGCCTGTGAGAAGTTGTTTTGAAGCTTATGTCAATTGGCTTGTGTAGTTCAGAGAGATGACTAACATGGCCAAGTAAGGTTGATTGATGAATCTAAGACTGCTGCTTTGTCCAAATTTTTGGCGTATTACTCTTCAATTTCTATGCAGTAACTTTGCATTATTTTTTATTCAAACATAAGCATTCTTGCTTAAGGACTGCACCTAACTGGATGCTTTTATTGTTTAAAAGATGTTGAAACAGTGCACAAAATGATCTATGGTTTATAATCTTATGTAAATTAGCATTTTGATTCCAACTAAAATTTACCCTAGTTTCGCTTTCTAGTACTCATTAGAAACAACATATACTAAAAGAAAGTTTAAAAAACAAGTGCTTTATTAAAAGTTGCTTATATACCTTACATGAGACATAGATTGTAAGATTTTCTCCTAGATACATGATTTCTTGCTTGAAAAATTGAGTGAACATGACATAAGTGCATTGCTATAAGTACTAGAATCATAGGATTTATAGCAGGGAGGGTCTTGGATCACATGGTTCTTGGTGCTTTGAATAGTTACAATATGGGATAAGACAATTCTGTTCAAGGTGCCATTGAGAACCAAAGTTTGAGTTCAAATGGAGTACTTTGTGAAACTTGTCTTGCTTGTTGAATATATGAGGCTATTTTGCATCAAACTTCATGGGCTTTCTTCAATTGATTGTTTTATTTCATTTATTTTTCCAGGTTACTTTTGGGAATAGCGTGAGAAGAAGTTTAACACAAAGACGTTCAACAGGGAGCATGATGGTCAAAAGTTAACATCAAGCCTTTGTTTTTGGTTTTTTGTTTTTATTTGGATCTACTAGTTTGGAATTTAAACTAAAGACGATATTTTATGTTTCAAAAAATCGTTTGTAGGTTTGGTAGATAAAGTTTGGGATCTTTTATTAATTTCAAATTAATGTAGTGTATTATATAAAATTTTTTGTTGATATATCATTGTATATATAGCATGCATTACCAATTGAATGGTTTGAAATCTTAATGGGTAAATAAAACAAGAATATATATACCAATATAAAAAATTTATAATTAGGACGGAATATTTTTTGTTTTTTCCAGCCAATTATTTTGGGGCCAAAACATTTAGGACGGAAAAAGTCCGTCCTTTTTGTTTTCCCGCCAAAAAATGAGTAAGGACATGTATACTATTAGGGTCGGCAAATCACCGTCTTTAAAAAAACTTTTGGGACGGATATTTTCGTCCCTAAAACATTTAGCATCCATGTTGATTTTTGGCGCCAAAACATTTAGGACGGAAAAAGTCCGTCCTTTTTGTTTTCCCGTCAAGAATGAGTACACTATTAAGGTCGGCAAATTACCATCCTTAAAAAACTGTTGGGACGGAGCCTCCCGTCCCTAAAACATTTAGCACCCATGTTATTTAGGGCCCTATTTTGCCGTCCTAATTGCCGTCCTAAATACTATTAGGGACGGCAGATCGACTTTTAGGGACGAAAAATCAGCGCTCCAAAAAGTCATTTTTTTTGTAGTGTTGTAAAATATTAGAATCTTTGATTATTATTAAAAATTGAATTGATTTTTCACAATTTTGTGAGCTTTTTGAGAGATTTCTTGGATTAGAAATTCTCAACCCTTGAACTTATCAAGTTTGCTGAGCTGCAGGCTTGTGGCGTTCCGTGATCTTGGTTCCTAATCAATTGCGATTAGTGGGTTAAGGTTGCACCCCAAGGTTCTAGGAATTAAATCTGCCCTAGGGTTGAGGGAAGCTCCCTATCTTCTCTTCAATTCGTTGTTTTTCTGTTTTAATCCGCGTTCTTGGTTGGTTCCGCTTTGTCACGATCTTGGAATCACATCAATTGGTATCAGAGCAACAAAGAGGTAACCAACAATTCGTTCTATCGTTCTTCCTTATACTTTGTTTTCATCTTTCTTATATTTCGTTGGATTCATAGTTTTCTTCTTTCCTTCAAAATTTTCCAGCAATCTTGTTTTTTTTTTATTTCTTTCCCAAACCCTAGTTACAAAAAAAAAAAAAAAGGAGAAAAATTATTATTTCTCCGAAGAAAATTCCTTGAGTCAAGAAAATCAAAGCTTGATCAAGAAATTGCCAAAAAAAAAAAAAACGTATAGGAGCCGAAAATTTTTCTCAAGTGAGGGTTTTGGAAAAGTGCTTCAAATTTGTCAATTTCATCAAAGTGAAATTGCTACAAAAAAAAAAAAAAATTCATACATTCATCTTGTTCGTAAAATCTTTCCAACGTCCATTGCAAATTCGTCCATTGAAATTTATTCTTTTCTTGCTTTCATCGTGAAATTGCATCTCACTTTGAAAAGTTTACCACAATAATCTAAACCCTAGATTGCATTGTTTGAGTTCCAATTCGTAACGTTTTCAAAACTTGCGCTCCATATTGATAATTTCGTGGGTAAAATAATCTTTTCAAGAAATTATGAGTGTGTGAGTGAGAGAGTATACACGAGAGCTTGGTGAGATTTTTGTGTGATATTCAATATGTCACGAAATATTCCTATTCGAAAGGGTAGTGATGTGCAACAGAATCCTACAGAGCGCATGTTGAGGATGATGGAGCATCGCCTCTCAACGTTTGGCTAGGTTAAAAGAGAGAGGGAATGCGCAACCTCAAGGAAATCCACCCAAATTTCAAGCAAGGAGAGGTACGTATGATGATGAGGAGGATGAGTGGTTAGAAAAAAATATGAGGATGATAAGAGGCGTGACAGGAGAGTAGGTGAAAGGGCATACGACTCACAATACGAAAGGGAAATTTCCAACATTAAAATGAGGATTCCACCTTTCAGGGGTAGGGATGATCCCGAGGAATACCTAGAGTGGGTTAGAAAGGTTGAAGTCCTATTTGAACGTGACCACTACACAAAAGCCCAAAAAGTGAAACTTGCTGCCTCAAAGTTCTCCAAGTATGCTAGTGATTGGTGGGAGCAACTGATGGTTAGGCGGAGAATGATAGGAGAGGGTCGCGTTAGCACGTGGGAAGAAATGAAAAGGGTCATGCGAAAAAGGTTTGTCCCTAACTACTACCACCGTGAACTATTGAGAGAACTTCAAAATTTGTTTCAAGGTAGTATGTCGGTGGAGGAGTATTATGAGGCAATGAAGATGGCTCTTGTTCGGGCTAATATCAATGACGATGATGAGGTCACCATGGATAGATTCATCAGTGGGCTGAATAGGGAGATTGCCCAAGTGGTGGAATTGAGGGAGTATGATGAGATGGAGGAAATTGTTCATGCCGCCGTCAAGGTGGAACGACAACTTAAAAGGAGAGCTACTTTTACCCGAGGAATTTATTCTTCTTCTTTTTATTCCTTTTCTCAAATCCCTAGTAGGTCCCATGTAGGGGAAAACAAAAATACTAATGTTGTGCCTATCATATCTTATGGGGAGATCTCAAAGAGTGAGGATGTTGACAAAGGAAAAATTGAGAGTTCGGCTAGAGAGATAAATGAAGTTTGTGAGATAGCCGAGAAAAAGGAGAGTATATATGAAACTGAAAATGAGAGGTTGGCTAAGGTAAAAAGTGTGAACGAAGAAATAGCCGATCAAAAGGAGAGGAAAGTGAGAGATAGTGAACAAATGTATGAACAGCAAGCCAAAAAGGCCAAGAAAAGTGAGTTTAGTGAGGCCGAGAGGAAAAATAAAACGAGTGGGTTGATGGAAGAGAGAGAAAACCCTAGAGTTGAGAAAAGAATGAGTGAAAGAGATAAAAATATGAGGGTGGATACACGAGAGATTAAGGAAGAAAAAGAAAAAGTTGAAAAGGCCAAGAGCCAAGAGAGAGTGAAACCAATCTTTCCTGCCATCCCAAGTAGGGGTGAAGGTGGTTCAGTTTGGTTCGGTTTGAGCTAAAACCGCAAATCGAATCGCCCCCTAACGGTTCTACATATTTCAAACCGAACCGAACCGCCATAAACTTCAAACCGAACCAAACCGAACCGATCGGTTTGGTTCGGTTCTGCGGTTTAATTATTTAAATATTTCAAAAAAGAAAAAACTTTTAAATATCAAAAAAATACTTTTAACATAAACTAAATAATTAAAAGTCAAAAAATTAACTTTAAAATTACAATAATTCAATCAAAATGTAGGCAAACAACAATAATTTTCTTATTAAATTCAATTACTAATTACTAATTACTAAATAATATAAATATAAAAATTTTAAAAATAAAAATTAAATGGTGGTGGTTCGATTCGATTCGGTTTGGAACCAAAAACCGCAAACCGAACCGAACCGCTCGGTTTATAAAATTTCCAAACCTAAACCGAACCGTCCTAACCCAAAACCGAACCGAACTGGCCGATTCGGTTCGATTCGATTCGATTCGGTGGTTCGGCGGTTTGAACTTACACCCCTAATCCCAAGTGAGCTTAAGAGGGAGTTGGAAAAGAATCAAAGTGAGATCATTCCTATTCCCAAAGAAAACTCTTTTTATGCTAACTCGATGCCTCAATTGTCTCTTTCGTATGCTGTTTCTTCTCGACAGGTTTTTGATGTGTTCACCGAATTGAGCAAGGAAGCTATGAGCTTCGAATTGGATGATCGACTAGGTAAGGAGATTGGTGTAGTAAATACACAATCTCAAAGGTATGATTCCATTCTTTCTTGTGAAAATAAGTTATTGAGACTTGAGAATCATAATGAATTGTTACATGTTGATCACCATGGCATTGACAATGGATCATACGTGACATTACATAGGCCAAGTCATTCATATGTTGATCCATTTCTGGAATTGATGTGAATCGAGCCAAGCCCTTTAACATATCCGAAGGACCAAGGATTCGTACGCATGCGAGGAGGATTCAAGCGGCTTTAATATTGCATTTGGAAGAGGTTCGGAGTCAAAATGAACCCAAGGTTGATATGGAGAGTCAAGGAATGTTCGTATGCTCATTCGGGAGTTTAGGAGCTTCAAAATACACCAAGGAGGTTTCTGTCATGCGCCCTAGCGCGGACCTTCACAGAATTTTCAGAAATTCAGAATTTGCAAAGTTCAGCCAACCTGCGCGCCTTAGCACACATCAAGCCGCGCCCTAGCGCACCTGCCCGCGCCTTAGCGTGCCAAACCTCGCGCCCTAACGCGCCTGCCCGCGCCTTAGCGCGCCAAATCCCGCGCCCTAGCGCGCCGTACGGACAGCCATTGAATTTTGAAGGATTTCTTGGTGTTTTGACATTGTAATCATCTACCTTCGTTTTTATCTCTTAAGGAACGAATCCAGGACCATGAAAGCCTATATAAACTGGTTTTCTCCTTTGTAAAAGTAACTTTAATGATATATTAAACTTTGAGTTTATCAATTTCACTTTTCAGAGAGAATTGTGAACCGAATTTCTTGGATTAGAAATTCAAACACTTGAACTTATCAAGCTCGAGGATCGCGGGTTTGTGGCGTTCCGTGGTTGTTGTTCGTAGACAATCGTGTCTATCGGGTATCAATCGCACCCGAAGGTTCCTAGTCAATCGCGACTAGCGGGTTGAGGGAGATCCAACTATCAATTCTAATTCTGTATTTTTTTTATCTTGTACTTCGTTCTTCGAGTCTTCAAGTTAACCTCTTCGATTCGATCCTTGTCGGAATCACATCAATTGGTATCAAAGCCAATCGAAGAGGTAAACCATCGAATTCGTTCTTTTCATTTCTTTGATATTCGTGTTATTCGAAAATCTGGAAATTTCGTTCATTACCTTCATCTTCTTCCTTGAAAATCTGGAAAAATCTAGTGTGTGTTCTTGGAGTAAAAATATCTGAAAAATTTGTGTGCCTAAATTAGTTTGGAAAGAAGCCTAGTATCAAGATTGTTGATTCCTAGAAAAAAAAAGTGAGTGAAAAAAAAAAAATTTGTACCGAAAAATTTGTTTAGCTTAAATTGAGTTTTGGCAAAGTTGATCATCATTGTGTGATTACCATAATTTCGATTTGCTGAAATTGTGTCGATCATATCATCATATTGTTAGTCTAGATCGTCGTGATTGTTCATCATCATATATATTTTCATTCCATTGGATTCAATTCTATCCTTGCTTTCAATTGTGAATTGTTTCTCACTTTGAACTGTTGATTCAAGAATCTGAAATCCCGTGAATTGTAATTGACAATTGAACAACCTGGAACGTTTGAACCTTGCATTATCTTGTTTGTATCTTCAAGTGAAAGAATTCTTTTCCAAGAATTTGAGTGTGTGTGAGTTGAGCGTGATACACGAGTGAACTGTGAGTTTAGTGTGTAATTCCTTAAAATATGTTACAAAAGGGTAAAATAAATGAGGATCCTAAAGAACGTATGATTAGGATGTTAGAGGATGTTAGTTGGCGTTTGTCTCGAATAGAAGAGAGTACAAAATCTCGAGATAAACAACCTCAATTTCAACCCAGGAGGGGTAGGTATATAGAAGAGGAGTTAGATGATGATGAGTGGCGAGATAATGAATATGAGTGTGAGTATGAGTATGAAAGGATAGTAGAGTGGTAAGAGAGAGAGTAGACATGAAGGTTCCTAATTTCAAAGGTAGGGACAGTCCCGAGGAGTGTCTAGAATGGATTAGAAAGGTTGAGATCTTATTTAGTCATCACATTTACACAGAGTCCCAAAAGGTAAAAATTGTTTCCTCAAAATTTACCGAATATGCTAGAGTGTGGTGGGAAATATTAGATAACAATCGTAGGAGGATAGGAGGAGAGGGTCGCATTAACACGTGGGAAGAAATGAAACGTGTAATGCGTAGGAAGTTTGTCCCGAATTACTACCAACGGGATTTGTCGAGGTCTTCTTCTTTGTCTTATCAAGAACCTGATCGACTCAAGATGGTTGAAAACAGGAACATTAGTGTTGTACCTAAGTCTTGTATAGGTTCATCACAATGTGAGGAAAGCTTGAGAGAAAATAAAGAGAGTTTGGCTCGATTGATAAATAGTAATTGTGTGATAGCCGAGAAAAAGGAAGGTTCAAGAGAAAATGAAATTGAGAGGTCGGCTAAGGTAGAAAGTCAAAATAAAAACATAGCCGAGCAAAAGGAGAGGAAATCTAGAGATAAAGAACAAGAATGTGAACTTCGATTTCAAAAATGTGAGGAAAGTGAGGTTAGTAAGGCTGAGTGGAAAGATGAAATGAGTGGGTTGATGGAAGAGAGTGACAACCTGAGTGAAGAGGAAAGAAAAGAGATTGATAAAGATAAAAACTTGAGGGTGGATACATGAGAGAAAGAGGGTGAAAAAGAAATAGTTGAAAAGCCGAAAGGCAATGAGAGTGTGAACCCAATCTGTTCTTTTGCTCCATGTGAATCTAAGAAGGAGTTGGTGAAACATCAAAGTGAGGTATTTTACATCCCCACGGAGATCCCTTTTTACACTAACATGTCACCCCGTTTGTTTCGTCCATATGTTGAATCTTCTTTTCAGGTTTTTGATGAAGTGATTCAGAAATTGAGCAAGCAAGCTTTGAGACCTAAATGCGATGGTCGGCAAGGTAAGGAGATTGTTGTAGTCCCTACACAATCTCAAAGGTATGAATCATTTCCTTCTTATGATCTATGGTATGATCCCATGTCCTCTTGTGATAATGAGTTTGTGAGGCCTGATAATCATGTTGAACACCACAGCTTTGATGAAAGATTTAAAATTCATGGGAAGGCTGATTTGGTTGAAATCTCTGTTCACGCGTGTGATTTATTCTTAAGAAATCTTGATAATTCACATGACATGTATAAGATGCCATCATTTCCTATTTTAAATGTTCATCATAGATTGAATGGTTGTATGAAATTTGGGGAGTTACATGACACTAGATTTTGCATGTCATTTCATATACCCAGTAATTCATATGTTGACCCATTTTTGGAATGTGCCTCAAGGGTTGACTTGGTTAGGTTGAATGGGATATTGAAAGTTGATTTGGTAACTTCGAATTGTGCAACGAAGGTTAATTTGAAATATCTAAATTGTACATTGAAAATGTTTAAGAATTTTTTTTTTTTTTTGGCGAAAGGAGACGGTACTCCCTAAATTTTATTAATTAAGAAAATAAATACAAACAAGGTGGGGGACATGACAACCTCAACCACCGGAAAAGAAAATACATATGGCTTAAAGCCGAAATAGAAAAATAAAAGGAGGTAAAGGGGAGCAGCATCTACCAGCTTGCCATTACAAATAAGGAAGGGAAAAGCACCAGCCTAACAACACAAGTAGGAGAGGACGACTCGTCCCCAGCATGTCTAATTCGTCCCATATAAAGGGACGACAGAATTAGCAACATTTTGGCCGGGTAGGACGACTCGTCCCCAAGAAGCCCAATTCGTCCCATACACAGGGACGACAGAATCAGCAACATCTTGGCAGGATAGGACGACTCGTCCCCAAGAAGCCCAATTCGTCCCATACACAGGGACATCAGAATCAGCAGCCAACAACAAAATAGACGTGTCGTCCCATGAAAGACGACTCGTGCCCAGCCAGGAGAAAAACTTCAGCAACAGAAATAGCACCAAACACACCTTTAAAGCCTAACATACGGAATAGAAGCACGATCCAGTCTATAAGAACCTCGGCAATCATGAGGGAGATCCTTCGGGAAGTAAAAAACCGAATTGGATCTAGAAGAAGCAGCAGCATTAGCCAAACCATCAGCCACACGATTCCCTTCACGCAAAATATGAGTAACACGAACACGAATCTGCAGCATAATCCTTTTAATTTGTTGAACTTCATACCAAATCGACCAAGGAATATAATAATCCAAAATCAGAATCTTCAAGAGAATCTCCGAATCAACTTCAAGCCAAATGGAAGACATACCAAAAGAAATAGCAAACTGTAAACCATCCAAAACAGCTTTTGCTTCCGCCACCATATTTGTACCAACCCCATAAAAATTTGAGAAGGCAAACAACATATTACCATGAGAGTTTCGAAAAATACCCCCACCCGAGATAAGACCAGGATTACCTTTCGCAGCCCCATCCGTATTGAGCTTAAAAAGCTCAAGGGTCGGAAATTTCCAAATAACAAGACGCAATGGCCGTAAAGAAGAAGAACTGTGACATGTGGAGAAGGACTGGAGTATATCAATATCACCATGATAAAACTTGAACGTAATCTGGAAAGCCTTGACTACGAGAGAAACTTGATCATTAACAGCCCCAATAATTGAATCAGCATTCATAGCAATATTCTCAAATCTGGCTTTATTACGACTTTTCCAAATCTCCCAAACAATGAAACAAGGTAAAATCCTACATAGCCACTTTAAACCTGGGCTAAAACCTCGAACTGTACCAAACCACCAGCTAGCAAGGATAGACCGAATACTATGATAAATGACTGGGACCCCCAACCTATTAGCAAAAGTAAACCACACTTTACTAGCAATTCTGCCATGAACAAATAAATGCTCCGCATCTTTAAGGGATCGAACCAAACAACAGTCACATCCCGAAACCAAGTAAATACCCTTACGTTGAACAGCAGCATCAGTAGGAATGCCATTATGCAAAAGCCTCCATAGAAAAACCGAGATTTTAATAGGGACATGCTTGTGCCAGCAGTGCTCAAAAACAAAATCATGCGTACCAGCATCTTTACAAAGGCGCCAAGCGGAAGAGATAGTAAACTGACCTTTACTAGATGGAAGCCAATATAATTGGTCCAGAACATCGAAAATGGAGATATGCTAGCTTTGAATAGACTACAAAAACTACGGGCCACAAACGTCAATAATATGATCATACCGAAGATGCCCATCTTCAAACAAAGAAGCAACCTCAACATGATTTCCAGGAAGAAGAGACCGAAACCCATCAATCCAGTTTTCATGGACAGAAATATCCCCTCGCCCAATTCTCCAACCAATATTGGCTTCAACAATATTTTTAACTTGTAACATACGACACCAAATATGAGAGGAAAAAGAGGGTTGAGAAGCATCCATCGGATGAGTACCCAAGCAATACTTAGCAAGCATAAACTCTGACCATAAAGAATTATGACCACGAAGCTGCCACCAAAGCTTCATAGCGAAAGCTTTAGCAATATCTTCAAACTTCCTCAAGCCTAAACCCCCTTCACAAGTAGGTTGAAACATTAAAGATCGATGAACCCAATGACATTTTTTATTCCCATCTTTATCACACCAAAAGAAATTGGCAATAAGACGATACATAGCAGCAAAAACACCTTTTGGAGGATCAAGGAGAGAGATATAATATAACGGAATAGCTTGAAGACATGACTTAATAAGAGTGAGCTTAGCACCAAAGGATAAAAGTTTGCCTTTCCAAGAAGCCAATCTATCTTCCATTTTAGCAATGACCGAATCAAAGAGAGAAATTTTCTTCCGTCCCACATATAAAGGGCAGCCAAGATAAGTGATCGGAAGAGTCTTTTTGACAAAACCCGTAACCTCAGCAATAATTGCATCTCTATTTTCATCTTCCACCCCCAAAATATAACAAGATTTTGAAATACTTACCAATTGCCCGAAAAGGATTGATACCGATGTAAGCATCGCATGTGAGCTTTCATAGAATCCTTTTCGTGGTTCTTAATTAATCAATAATTAAGGGTTTCGAATCGATCAAGGTTCTTAGTTCATTTCGAAACTAAGGGTTGCGATCATCCTTGTGATTGTTATTCAAGTCCTAGGCATACGTTTCCGCGAGGTAATTCCGAAAGCGTGGTTCCAAGTTCGTTATAATTTGTGGGTCTCGTTGGGAGTCACATCATTTGGTATCAAAGCAAAGGTTATTGGTAACAATCTTTCTATCCCTATTTTATTATCTTTTTGTGCCACATAGTTTTCTTCATCTTTTCTTCTTCAAGCCATCCCAAAGGAGGCTATTAGTAAAAAAAAAAGAAGGCAGAATTTTCCCTTGAAAATTCGGCCAAGCTAGTAAAAAAAAAAAAAAAAATTTCAAAGAAAGCAAAAGGAGCTTGAGCCGTGTGCTAGAAAGTTCTTCCTTCTCAAACCAAAATTATCTCCATCTTTGATTCGAGAATAAAAATTGAATCTTCTTACTTTCTTTTCTATAAACCTTCTTACCCCCTTTTCTAAACTCTTATTTCTTTGTTTTAATTAAATTCTACGAATTTTATAGTTTCAAAACTTTACTTCCAAAATTGCTTTGTTCTAACTCTACTTGTTTTCATCAAGGGTTTTTGAGTGGAAAAAGACAAGAGTGGTGAGTACATAAGAGGGGAGGTAAAAGTCATAAATTCCATACACGAGTGTCATGATTTTGAGAGATACACGTAAGGGAGTGAATGAGGTTTCTAAATTTATGTCTCAAGTAAAAGAAAAAAATATTGTAAAGAAGGAGGGTAATAAGATGTCAAGGGCAGATTTGTTAGGTGAGATGAGGAGGATGATGAGGGAAGAGATTGGGCAAATGAATGAGAGGATAGATCGCATAGAGATGATAGGACGAGGTCATAAAAGTTTTAAAGATAAGCAACCACTCGAGAGGAGGGGTAGTAGTCAAGAGATTCCTAGTCCTAATGCCAATGGGAGATCTAGAGTCAAGAACTCCATAAACAAAATCAAGGTTGAAATTCCTAAAGATGAAGTAGTGAATAAGAGAAACAATGCTTCTTCTATTATGCTACCATTGGGTGATGTCATTGATGATTTTGAGAAAAATGTGGTAGTGAGGAGGATGTTGAGTATGAAAGTACAAACTGTTGAGGAGATACAACGTGAAAATATTTTTCATACTAGATGTACAGTGAATGGGAGAGTGTGCATGGTTATTATTGATAGAGAGAGTTGCACCAATGTTGCTAGCACTACTATGGTTGAGAAATTGGGGCTACCTACTCTTAAGCACCCCCATCCTTATACCTTACAAGGGTTTGAAAATAGTGGTGAATTGAGGGTGACTAAACAAGTGATGGTTTCCTTTTCAATTGGGGGGTACAAGGATGAAGTATTATGTGATGTTGTACCGATGCAAGCTAGTTATCTCTTGTTGGGAAGGCCATAGCAGTTTGACCGAAAGGTTATCTTTGATGGTTACTCCAACAAATATTCTTTCAAATATGGTGCAAAAACTGTTACTCTTGCTCCCTTATCTCCACAAAAGGTGAGGGAAGATCAAATAAGAATGAGTGAATCAAGAAAGAAAAGTGAGGAAGAGAAAGAGAGAAAAAAAGGAGAGATTGAGAGGGAAGAGGGAGAGAGAGAGAGAAGGAGGCCGAGAGGAAAAAGGAGAGTGAGAGTGGGAGAGGAAAGATAAAGAGTGGAAAAAATGAGTTGAGCGACAAATCTAAGTGGAGGGGAAAAAAGGAGAGTTTTTATGCAATGAGTGGTGAAATTAAGAGGGAGTTGTGGGAAAAGAATAGTGAGATAGTTCTCTTTTCCAAAGAGAAATCTTTTTATACTAACTTGTCACCCCAATTTTCTCTTCCATGTGTTGCTTCTTCTCTACAGATTTTTGTTGATGTATTTCCCAAACTGAGTAAGAAGGTTATGAGATACAAGTGGGGATATGATCCGCATAATGAGATTGTTGTAGAATATACACATTCTCATAGGTTTGGCTTACCTTCTTCTTATGATACTAAGTTATTAGGACTTGACAATCATGGCAAGTCATATGACCTTAGTAGGGAATTCAAAATTTGTGAAGATATTGATATTGGTAATTTGATTGGTCATGTGGGTACTTCATTCACGAGAAAGCTTGTTAGACCACTTGACATGCCTAAAAAGTTTGAATTGCAAAATTTGGTTAGTCACCATGGGTTAAGTGATTGGATAAAATTTGATGAGAACATTGATGATGGACTATACTTGACATTGCATATCCCTAGTCATTCTTATGTTGATCCATTCATGGATTATTCATTAAAGGATGACTTGGTAAGTCTTTATGGTGCATTGAAGATTAGCTTGATAAATTTGAATTGTGTATTGGGAGTATCTAAGAGTTCTATGTTTGTGAATGCAAATGAACTCTTAAAAATGGTTTATCATATTCCATGTCACAAATTAGATGAAATTTTCCATGTTGCATTATTCTTTCACAAGATTTATGGATTGCATGGAGCACTTAAAGTTAAATCTGCTTTGTTAAAAGTAATTCTTCTTAAGCATGCTAAAACTTGGGAGGGCTGCGTGTTTCATGTTAAGAATGTATTTGAGAGTGCTTTGACATTTGATAGCTTGGGAATTAAGAATGTTGATTATGATCAGATTGTTATGCATAAGGGATGTTTGTCTTTGAGGTGTGCTCAATTGTTATATAATGTAATTTATGCTAACAACTTTGATCATCTTGTATTGTGTTATTTGGTTGTGTTTCTTGTACAAGCTAGAGCAAGTCAAGTTCGACTAATTTTTGATCCCGGTGATTGGAGTTCTGTGAGCTTGGATAGAGAAAACAAACAAGTCTACAACATGACATTCAAAATGGAATTACATGGTGAGCATAATGTTAGTGAATATTTCTCTATTTCTGATTTGCGTCCATTTGATGTAGGTGATGATGCTAATTTGTGGACAAATCCTTTCAAAGGAGGAGGGAATGATGGAGGACCACCAAGTGATGTCAACAAGGGTCCAACAAGCAAGGCCAACAATAATGATCCATTGATGATTCAAGATGGTCCAATAACAAGAGCAAGGGCTAAAAGGATGAACCAAGCTTTAGAAAGCCTTATGTTGCAAGTCCAAAAACAAACCCAAGCATGGAAGTCAATTGAAGAGGCCAATATGGTGACTATGATTGAAGTCCAACATGTTTAGGAAAGTTTGAGGGCTTAAATGACATTTTTTTGGAAGCAAAAGCCTTAAAAAGTGAGCCCATAAGTTCAAGGATGATTTTGGGGGCCTTTTAATACTAAATGGATGACTTTTGGGGGCCAAAGTGCGCTTTTCAAAAGTGGGCCTTTAGAAAAACGGGATTTGTTCCCCTATTCTCCAAGTTAAAACAGAATGAAAGTCTTGTAAAGATCCAAGGCCGGTTGGGACTCTTTCAAAGACCAAAACCGTGTGGAAGTCTTATGGTTTCTCAACTCAAATCTGAACCATACATTCGGCCAAGGCTTATTAGTAGAGTTCTAGTTGTTTCCTTTTTAGTTAGACTTTTAGTTCTAGATTAATTTAAACTCTTATCCTTAGTTAAGTAGGAGTGTTATTCAAAAGCCTATAAATAGGCTTTTGAGGATAATTGGAACAAAATTGTTGTTTAGTACGTCTCATCACCCACAAATGGGATGGACAAACGGAAGTTACAAATAGGACCCTTGGAGTTCTATTAAGAGGACTAGTTGGGAAGACCCAAAAGGATTGGGATTTAAAGTTGGCTCATGAAGAATTTGCTTATAACCGTACACCAACATATGCTACAAAGCATTCTCCATTTGAAGTTGTGTATGGGGTTAATCCATATTTGTCGATAGATATGGTTCCCACGTGAAAAGGGAAAGAGCAACCGGATGCGTTCACCAAATGGAAAGATATACAACAATTTCATGAACAAATTCGTGCAAGAATCGAGAAGGTGAATGAATTATACAAGAAACGAGCCAATAAAAGTCGAAGACAACCAGAATTTTAACCCGGAGATTTAGTGTGGCTACATTTACAGAAAGAACGATTTCTTAGCAAGAGGAAGAATAAACTAATGCCAAGAGCCGAAGGCCCTTTTCAAGTATTGGGACGATTTGGCGATAGTGCATACAAATTAGATCTTCCTGAGGAATATTCGATTAGTTCTACATTCAATGTGGGAGATTTGTCACCGTACTTAGAGGACAAAATGCTTGAAGAATTGAGGCCAATTCTTTCTCAAGAAGGGGAGGATGATGCGGGAGCATTAGGAAACGACCTTCATAAAGACCCAAACAACACCATGGATGCCTTACAGGTGGGTGAAGATGGATTGACGTTGTCATTCGAGGCTTTGGTGATGCAAAGTGGGAAGTTTCGAGAGTTTGGAAAGCCTTTGGAGGTCACATGCACGACAAGGGATGATACATGGGAAAAAGAAGGAGTTTTGGACATTCTGGACCAAAAGCGCGATCGCCTTGTTTAGGAGGGAGCGATCGCCTTGAAGAAAGTTTTTCGGACCAGGTTTCTGGCCACAAAGCGATCGCTTTGTGGCGGGACAGGGCGATCGCCTTGCGACCAGATTGACAAATTTTGCTGCTTTCCTGCTGCTGTTTTGACTCCTAGGTTGTATAGGTTTAAGTCTCTATTCCTAGGTATGATGGTATTCTAAATGCTTGTACAATTAGGATTAGATTTCTTTTCCTTCTAAGATTAGGATGCAATTGTAAACACCTATATAAAGGGTTAGATTTAGAGTTGTAAAATTCAGATTTCAGATTTTGATTCTCAAAGGAGAAATTCTAAGAACAAAGTTTTGTTTAGATTTTGTCTATTATTTCCTTAGGTTTAGGAGGTAATATTCAAAGGGCTCTTTACGTTAGGTGAGTGAAGCCCAACCGGTGAACTCAAACGGGATCTTTACGTTAGGTGAGTGAAGCCTAACCGGTGACCCATCATCTATCCTTTTGTTTTCGCTGCAACTTTTCATCAATTTTCACCTAACCTTCATCCATAAATTCATAAGCAACAACTTCGGCATTTGTTACGCATCAGGCCACCTTGAATTTCTTTTGATCGCTATACTCTTTATATTCGAAAATTAGTTCCGTTTTTTTAATCCAATCGAGATATCCATCCGGATCCATGGCACCATCAAATTCAGGAATATCGAGTTTCAAACCTCGATCATCGTCCTCCCTAAAACGTCCTTGAGTTTGTCTAGGCCTTAGACGCCTCACCTCTTCCTCATCCTAGTTGGAATCTTCATTCTCTACACAGCCTTGTGGTCGTTCTTCTAATAATTGCAAAACTCGATCCACTCGTTGACGTAGTTCTTGAATCTTGCGATCTCGTCGTAGATTTGTAGCTTGTTCTAAAGATATTCCGCGTGGGCATGTTGCTTCTTCCGCCATGATCGTTCACAAAGATGGAATTTGCGAAAGACCTAAGCTTTGATACCAATTTGATGCGTAACAAATGCCGAAGTTGTTGTTTATGAATTTATGGACGAAGGTTATGTGAATAATGATGAAAAGTTGCAGCGAAAACAATAAGATAGATGACGGGTCACCAGTTAGGCTTCACTCACCTAACGTAAAGATCCTGTTTGGGTTCACCGGATAGGCTTCACTCACCTAACGTAAAGAGCCCTTTGAATATTACCTTCCTAAACCTAAGGAAAATAATAGACAAAATCTGAACAAAACTTTGTTCTTTTGTATTACTCTCTTGAGAATCAAATCTGAATTTTACCCCTCTAATTCTAACCCTTTATATAGTTGTTTACAATTGCATCCTAATCTTAAAAGGAAAAGAAAACTAGTCCTAATTGTACAAGAAATTAGAATACTATCCTACCTAGGAATAGAGAATCAATCCTATACAATCTAGGAAACAAAACAGCAGCAGGAAAAGAGAACTCGCCAAAACTGGTCGCAGGGCGATCGTCCTAGCCCGCTACAAAGCGATTGCTTTGTGGCCAGAAACATGGTCCGCAAAATTGGTGACAAGGCGATCGCTCTCTCCCATGCAAGGCGATCGCTTTTGGTCCAGAATGTTCAAAACGCCTTCTTTCTCCCATGTATTATCCCTTGTCGTGCATGTGACCTCCAAACACCTTCCAAACTCTTGTATCTTCCTACTTTGCATCACCAAAGCTTTAAGAGACAAAGTCAACCCTTTTTCACCCACTTGTAACGCATCTATGGTATTGTTTGGGTCTTTGTGAAGGTCGTCTCCTAATGCTCCCCCATTAGACGTGAACCAACACGAGATCCTATGTGGAATCCCGTTCGATCCACTATGACAAGAACACAAAAAGGGGCATTTCAAAAATTCCTTTTTAAATGCAGAAGTAAAGTCATGTGAAAACACTATAATGCACGTGCAAGTTTTCTTTCAAAACAAGATAAATCCTCTAAAACAAAAACAAAACCTCAACGGCACTACAACAAGCCGGAGAAATAACACATTAGCTAGCCAACAACCACCATGAGCTAACGAGCTCGGGATAAACATAAACTAATTTAGAGTGCGCAGAAAATAGAAGTTTATAATTTACATAAGCACGGCAACCCAGCTGGTACAACAAAAGAATATTAAAAAGTAGCAAACATGATAATTACCCAACAATACATCATTTACATAACATGTACACCCTCTGTCTCACCAAAAGAAAATACAAGGCACAAGGTGCATCTACCCAAAAGAATGATGTCACAAGCTCGTTGACACTGAACACAACTTGCTAAGGGTTCCTCGTCGGACTGTGATCTAAGGAAAACAAATAAACAAGAAATGGGGGGAGTCAAAACTCAATAAGCTACTAACGCAACAATATGGCATGCTAGATGCAAGATAATAATCTTAACAGTTATAACATGTCATCGCATCATAAATCATTTACAAGACAAGACATATAACAAGTATAACATGAAATCACATCACCCTATACTACACGAGAGGATTAACAATTGCCAACTATTCCATACAAGTTGGAATCATGACCAACATTCGCTTCTATACGAAGCATATAAGAGCGATAAGTAAACATGTTTAAAGGGATACGGCGTCGAGGTACACCTCCGACCAAACCAATACTTCCAACCAACCAACCAATGTAATACCAAATATCGAAGTCATTGCTGACGTACTTGATCATAAACCAGAATCAAGAATTCAAAGCCGTTGTTGACGTGCTCGAACCATAACCAAAATAAAAAACTCAAGAACATAAGAACAAGAACATGTGAACTATTTTCTGTATTCACAACACCAGGTGCCTTCGGTCCCTACGACCTGGCAAAATCACAACGATAATAGCTTACCAAAGTTGCGGTTGTACCAAATAACACCTGGCGCTATTCCCCTACCTCGGCAAGTGGTAGGGCGAGGCTCGATGTATTGGCCTTCGACTATTACGTAGCCCCAACTCTCGTAATAATCGAGCGACAGTACACCGCCAAAACAAATATGCCATGGATTTAAACTAAATGCTCAAGTAGAATATTTACTCGACATTTACAATAAATTCTTCATACTCCAAAGTAGGGAGTATAACCACAACATCAACAATCAATATTAATACGAATGTCTCAAGGCTAATGACCCATTAATCATCAAGGATGGGCCAATTACAAGGTCAAGAGCAAAGAAGTTAAATGAAGCCTTATCAAGCCTTGTTTCATAAGTCCAAGATCAAGCCCAATTTGTGACAAATGAAGAGCCCAAGTTGGTGTACATAATTCAAGGAGTGCAAGCCCAAAATGAGGACTTCTAGAAGCTTCAAAACCGTGCATGAAGCTGCCCTATTTCAGCCGTGCATAAAGGAGTCTCAAGGGAACCAAAACCGTGTCCTAGGTGTGAACACGAGTTGTCAAAACCATGTGAAACACCTAGTCCAAACCGTGTGAAACTTTTGCAAGGAGTCAAGGTCGGATGGGTCTCTTTTAAAGTATAAACCGTGTGGAAGTCTTCATGGAAAATCTGAATTCTACTTCAGCCTATGTTTATCGTATTAGAATCCTAGTTGTTTTATTTAGTTAGTCTTATAGTTCTAGGTTAATATAAACTCTAGTCCTTAGTTAATTAGGATTGTTTTTCAAAAGCCTATAAATAGGCCTATTTCTTTCATTGTAAAATCAGATTTTGGATATTAATATAGTGCGAGTTTAAAACTCTTTTCTTGACAACATAGTTTGTTAGGATTTTTGCAAACTTTGGATTAAGTTTGTGTGATATTCTAATTCGTGGTTCTTAATTAATCAATAATTAAGGGTTTCGAATCGATCAAGGTTCTTAGTTCATTGCGAAACTAAGGGTTGCGATCATCCCTTTGATTGTTATTCAAGTCCTAGGCGAACGTTTCCGCAAAGTAATATCAAAAGCGTGGTTCCAAGTTCGTTACAACTTGTGGGTCTCGGTGGGAGTCACATCATTTGGTATCAGAGCAAAGGCTATTGGTAATAATCTTTCTATCCCTATTTTATTCCTTGTTCTTAAATTCCTCATTCCATATTCCATACACTATCATATCTAACCATCTTTTGTGCACAGAATTTTTTTTTTCTTCAGTTTCTTGCTCCAAGGCCGTACCAAAGAGGCTAGATTACAAAAAAAAAAAGAAAAGAAAGAAGGCAGAATTATTACTTTATTAATTCGGCCAAGAGGCAAAAAAAAAAAAAAAAACAAAAGAAGCCAAGAAGCTTGGGCCGTGAGCTAAGTCAACTTCTTCTCCAAAAGTATATTGATCTCA
The DNA here is from genome assembly GCA_016624345.1 of Platycodon grandiflorus. NCBI lineage: Eukaryota > Viridiplantae > Streptophyta > Magnoliopsida > Asterales > Campanulaceae > Platycodon > Platycodon grandiflorus. The sequence continues at coordinate 27,950,685 of CM028368.1, forward strand.
ATCCTTGATTCGAGAATAAAAATCGAATATTCTTTCTTCTTTTCTATAAACCTTCTTACCCCCCCCCCTTTTCTAAAAACTCTTATTTCTTTATTTTAATTAAGTTCTGCGAATCTTAGAATTTTTCAAACTTTACTTCCAAAATTGCTTTGTTCTAACTATACTTGTTTTCATCAAAGAGTTTTGAGTGGAAAAAGACAAGAGTGGTAAGGACATAAGAGGGGAGGTAAAAGTCAGATTTTGAGTGATACACGAGTGTCATATTTTGAGAGATATACATAAGGGAGTGTGTGAGGTCTTCTTAAATCATGAATCAAGATAAAGAGAAAAATATTGCAGAGGAGGAGGAAGAACCTAATAACATGTCTATGGCAGATTTGTTGAGAGAGATGAGAAGGATGACCAAAAAGATTGGGCAAGTAAGTGATAGGATGGATAGGATGGAACGTGTTCGTCAAGAACCACCACCTAATGAGAATGTGAGAATGGGTAGAAATAGACCACCCTTGAGAGATGATGAATGGGAGGAGGAAGATGAACCCCCAAGGAGGTTACCTAGGAGGGAACTTAGAGAAGAGAATAGAGGGGTGGGAATTATAAAACTTAAAATTCCTTCTTTTCAAGGGAAGAGTGATCCCGAAGGTTACCTAGAATGGGAAAAGAGAGTGGAGATGATTTTTGACTGTAATAACTATACCAAAAGAAATAAAGTGAGGATGGCTGCAATTGAATTCACCGACTATGCTCTTATTTGGTGGGATCAATTAGTGAATTCTAGAAGGAGGAACCGTGAGAGAGAGGTTGACACATGGGGTGAAATGAAAGCCATCATGAGAAAACAATTTGTTCCTAATTATTTCTATAGGGAAACTTGTCAAAAGCTCCAAGCTTTGACACTGTTAGGTCCAAGGTTGCTCAATATAGGCTAGAAGGGGGGGGGGTTGAATAGCCTATGTCCAAATTTTGAAAATGATTCAAAAATCTTACTTCACTTTAAGTTTGAAAAGATTTGCAGGCGGAAGTCTTGTGAAGTATAGGACAAGTTGAGAATGGCTGATCTTCACAGGCCAAGATCAGCAGTTCTTAACAGTTTGGAAATCTGGAAATTTAAAGCAACACAACTAATTCACAATCACACACACAAGTAGACAGAGAATTTAATATGGTTCACACTTATAAATAAGTGCTACGTCCACAACCAAAGTGGTCAACTTTGGATTTGAAAATCGTGTACTAAGTTTTTCCACTAGATATTTTACAAACTAAATTTCTAATGGATTGTGTACAAAAATTTTGTTGACCAAGTGTTTGTGTGGGAGAATTGATATCACTCAGATACAATTCTCGTGAGCTATGAAAAGCTAGGTGTTGCAATCAATGAAGAGCTTTTAATGGACTAGACGTCTAAGTATGAAGCTCTTCAATGAATGTATACAGATAGGACGTTTAAGTTTTTAAGAACTTGAAGACAATGGAGATTCAGTAGTTGGAGTAGTTGAAGAGTGTTGAATGCAGCAATGAAGTCTCCTTTTATATGCAGGAGGAAGCTTGGAGCCGTTGGTGATTTTCAAACTTGAATTTAAGAGCAATTAATGCGCTAATCTGGTTGTTGACTCCTGATAGGCTGTCCTGCAACTTACAGTCTGTCTCCTGACTCTTTGCTAAAAATAGGCGGTCTGCGCTTGCAGGAGGAGTGTCCTTTTCTGAGTGTATGCCAAGAATGGAAACCTTCATTAAATGATAATTGCAGGTTAACGTTGCCTTGCAATTAATGAGGTCTTCAAGTTAGGACATGTCTTAGACTAAAGACTATCGGACGTTCTTGAGGTCTTTCAACATTGCTGATGAAGCTTGGCTGATATGAGCTTGTCCGATATCCAAAAGGAAGACTGCTGATGCATTATTTGGCTATTGTGCAAAGGACGTCCGATGTCCTATAGGCTATCTTCTTCAAGACTTATACAAAGAGCAACCCTAAGCTATTCAAGCTATGCCTAAGTACAAGTTGCCACACTAACAGACACGCAGGCCCATTAGTCACCTTGACTTAGACTTAGGTTATGGATTCAAGCAAATCTAGACTAAATACAACAGACACAAGGAACGAAATCTGTTGATGAGTACCATAAGGAGATGCAGATGTACATGATTCGAGCTAATATTCACGAAGATGAGGAAACTGTTATGGCTCAATTTTTGAATGGTCTTAATAAAGAAATTGCTAACATGGTTGATTTGCAGCATTACATGGAGTTGGAAGAGATGGTCCACATGGCCATAAAGATTGAAAGGCAACTCAAGAAGAAGACAACTCCCTGCACCAAAACCTATGCTTCCAACTATCCAACCCAAAGCAAATTCAAAGGAGACAATTCAAAGGCAAGCACTTTCACACCTTCCAAGTTCCAAGGTAATGTTCCAAAATCTAAGGATGAGGACAAAAATAAAAGTGCTTCTTCTACTTCTTCTTCTACTTCTACACCTTCTCGTACCATAAAATGCTTCAAGTGCCAAGGTTTGGGGCATAAAGCCAATGAGTGCCCAAACAAGAGGGTGATGATTATTCATAATGATGGGAAAGTTACTTTCGAAAGTGAAAAAGATGATGATGATGAAGGTGATATAGAATTTGATGGTGATGGAGGATATGCATTAGTAGTAAAACGTTCTCTTAATACCCATGTGGTGGTAGATGATGATAGATTGTAAAGAGAGAATATTTTTCATACTAAATGCACAGTGAATGGGAGAGTGTGCATGGTGATTATTGATGGTGGTAGTTGTATCAATGTGGCTAGCGTGGAGATGGTAGAGAAACTAAATTTAACTACTTTTAAACAACCTAATCCCTACAAGTTGCAATGGCTTAGTGATTGTGGTGAGTTGAGGGTAACTAGACAAGTGATGGTTAATTTCTCTATTATAGGGTACAAGGATGAAATATTATGTGATGTTGTACCTATGCAAGCTAGTCATCTCTTGTTGGGTAGGCCATGGCAGTTTGACCGAAAGGTTATCTTTGATGGTTACTCCAACAAATATTCTTTCAAATATGGTGCAAAAACTGTTACTCTTGCTCCCTTATCCCCACAAAAGGTGAGGGAAGATCAAATAAGAATGAGTGAATCAAGAAAGAAAAGTGAGGAAGAGAAAGAGAGAAAAAAAAGGAGAGATTGAGAGAGAAGAGGGAGAGAGAGAAGGACTCCAAGAGAAAAAAAATGAGAGAGAGAGTGGAAAAGAAAAGAAAAAGAGTGAAAATTTAGAATTGAGTGGAAAAAATGAGAGGAGGGGAAAAAAGCAGAGTTTTTATGCAAAGTGTGGTGAGCTCAAGAGGGCGTTGGAGGAAGAAAGAAAGGTGTTTGTTTTGATCTACAAAGAATCACTTCTTAGTACTAATGATGTAACCCCTTCCCTTCCAAGTGTTGTTGTTCCTTTGTTGCAGGAATTTGAAGAAGTATTTCCTCAAGAAGAACCAAGTGGTCTTCCACCACTTAGAGGAATTGAACATCAAATTGATTTTATACCTGGTGTGGTCATTCCAAATCGACCGGCCTATAGAGTCAATCCTCAAGAAACGCAAGAAATTTAAAGACAAGTTGAGGAATTGATGTCCAACGGTAAGGTTCGAGAAAGCATGAGTCCTTGTGCGGTGCCTGTGACGACCCGAGTCCGGGGTTCGATGTTGAACCCCAACTCGGTGCGCCAAACTAACAAGAACAATCGAAGAGAGCGAATTACAAAAACTCGAAACCAAAACCAAAGCAGCGGAATACTAAAAACAAGGCAGTGGAATAACCAATGAACTTGAGCCTCAAAGCTCGATTAACAAAATTCCAACAACATAAAAATAACCTCCACGGCTAAACAATACGCCGAAGAACAACACTAAAGATAAACCCAATAATTAAAACCTCGACGGCTAAAAACACGAGCCGGAGAAACGATAATACTTAAATACCACGAGTCAGGAATCCAAAATAATATAGTACGACAACTGGCGCGACTACACTAGTCGGCACCAAAATACAAATCTAACGAATACAACTATTTCTACCCATAGACTAAGTTTACATAACTTAGTGAACCTCATAATCTCACAATACAAGAAATAAGAAGGAAATGGCAATAAAAATACATCTTGCTATCTCCAAGCTCCAAGACTCGCTGCGCTGGAACTTAACCTGCAAACTGAGGAGGTTGTTGGGTGAGTCTAAAAGACTCCGTAAGATACTATAATGTATTGGGTGCTATAAGTATGAATGTAATAGTAAACCAAGACTCTATATGCACTAATCTTGGTAATTATTTTAACTTAATCAAGAATCGACAAGTTACTACATGTGACTATATGGCATGGCATTATGCACAACAATATAGCAGGAAAGTAAACATGTAGGAGCACATAAAGGCAACCAACCCTATACTAACGAGAGGCTCAATGATCGCCAACCGTCCCATACCGGTTGGAAATCATGACCAACATTCGCTATATAGGAAACATATAAGAGCGGTAAGTAAACACATTTAAAGGGATACGGTGTCGAGGTACACCTCCGACTAAACCAATAGTTCCAACCAACCAACCAATAATATACCAATGAAGAGCCGTTGTTGACGTGCTCGAACAAGAAAACCAATAACCAAAACACATGTGAACCATTTTCTGTATTCACGTCGACGGGTGATCTCGGTCCCTACAACCCAAGAATCTACCACGGATATAGCTTACCATGGTTGCGTTTATTCCGTACAACAAATGGCGCTATACCCCTACCGTGGCCAACGGTAGGGCGAGGCCCGATGTATTGGCCTTCGACTATTACGTAGCCCCAGCTCACGCAATAATCGAGCGTCAATACACCGCCAACAAATATGCCATGGACTTAACTAAATGCACAAGTAGATGTTTACTCGACATTTAAAATAAACGGTCATACTCCAAAGTAGGGAGCATACCACAACAATCACATTCAATAACAATACGAATGTTTCAAGTAGGTCACAATAAGCCTACAACAACAAATCAACAAAGTGTGCTAATAAACATTAAACACACAAGCAATCATCAAAGTAGGATGATTGTCCTATCACATACTAGAACAATCACACAATGTCCGTAATCACTGGACATATAACCAAAACATGACAATAGGCAAAGTAGGCCTAATATACAACTCAATTAAATTATCTAAGTCCGTAATGCCAGACTTTACAATCACAACATACGTAAGTCTACACGTACTTACAACCATTAAGCGATACATAACTATAATACTTGACTCAGGATCTTTTTACAGTATCCTATAATCACTTGAGACACCCTGTCTCATATATAACATAAACCATCACATAACATTATCGTCGTGTACCATGTGTATCACGACTCATTACAAATCACATCCTATTCGACTCCGCCAGAGTCAGTCGTGACTAGTGTTCAATTCGCATAAAAGTTTGGTTTATAACGATATGCTTTACTGACTCCGTTTGAGTCGTTACTAATATTCGAGATATCGGGATGAACCGTAGTATCATCCCTAATTAACCATTCTATTCTCAACACCATTATTCGGTAATATAAAGTACCCAAAACAACTTCACAAATTCATAGCGAGTAAACTAACGACAAAATATCAATGAGTTGCTATTATACAAAGTTTATTAACACAATATGATTTCTCCAGCATCGCGCAACAATACCGTTAAATTCACCAAATATTCCACAAAAATCCAAATATTACAATTATTCCATATTTAGAAACTAGACATCTGGAACTATAATTTACAACTTTGAATTACCTCATTTGGACTTATAACCATCAAGAATCAGTCACTTAAAGTTGGAACTAACACCCAGAATTTTCAGCAATAGATTACTCGGCGCAGCGATAAAACACAACCTAAACGAGGTACTTCCCGACCTCTAAAAATTATGAAATTTTATAGAGAACTAATTAACATACATAAGAACAACATATCCAAAATTTAGCAAATTCCCAATAGTAGATTAGTACCAAAATTTTCACGAAAATAGCCCAAAACAGGGACTGCAACTAACTTGAAATTCATGTGTTTCACTTTCTAACATGTTACTAACACTTCACCAAGTCTCATGACAACCTCTACACATGGCTATTGATTAAGAACTAACATAATATCATTTGAAATGGTCAATTACTTATTTCTTTCAAGAAATTACACAAAGATGAACAATTACACATCCTATATGCTTTATTATTCCAATTCAACTCATAAACATTCAAAACATTATAGTTACTTACCTTCAAAGAAGACAATCAAGCTAACATATTCACAATCAAGGCTTTGTAATGAAGTCTCCTAATCTTTAGCAACACCTTGGTGGTCTTGCATGTGAGATCCAATGGCTAGATTGAGAGGACAAGTCAAACACACACTAATCTCACCTTGTATCTCTCACACTAACTCTCAAAACACCATGGATGAACTAATTGAAGAAGTCCCATGTTTTTAAGTCTCCTAGAGGTGTAGGGAGAGTATTAATCTGGTCAAGGGGTCCTTGGTTCGTTTAAGTTGGGTCAAGGGGTGAAATGGTCAACTTTTGGAGCAACAACAGAGCAGAGCAGCACATTTTGGAGACGGGGCGGCCGCCTAGGCGCCCGCCCAGGTTTCTGACTTTTTGGGTCAACTTCAAATATACGCCCAGGATGATCTACAAGTCCAAAAATTGCGAGTAAGGTATCGTTGGAAAGCTCTTTGAGTCTAGTTTACAATGAATCAAACGGTTTGCCAATCCGAGTTTTCTACACAAATCTATGACCAAAATACTACAGACTGTTCGGAAGAACAGAATTCGAGTTTAAGCATGCATCCATGCTTTTGAGTGAATCACTTTCTATCTTATGGTCACAACAAAATATATACTAAGTATTCCCAAATAATCCTAACCCCCAATCAAGTTCAAAACACTCTCAAAACTCAACCAAATTGCCCGCATTGGTGCACGAAGATAAACACGCGAAACATTGTTCGAATCAACTCAACTTACGGATTAATGACAAGACTAACATGCTTGCCATTCGAGAATGAGTCTAAACCAAGGTAAGGCTCGACACAATGAATGATGTACATATGTGTACACACACGATATGGTATCAAGGATGGTCTCAAACGAGTATGAAATTACGGCGTGATTAAACGTTGATCCAATCTGGAACAACCGCAAGGAAGACTAACATGTCATGCTTATCAAACATGACTACGCTCTCGTGAATCAACCCCCAAGGGTCCCAACTTAACACGTCACACTTTAGCAAGCATGATATATTTCTTATATGTCAAAGGTTAAAGTTTCTAACTTGTATTCCAAAGGTTTCTAAGCCGGTATGAAGTAATCAGGCGAAAAGGAACGGAAGTAGGGTCGGGCCTTACATCCTCTCACCTTAAAAGAATTCGACCACGAATTCAAGGATTGACCATCTACGGGTGCATACATACATCACGGCAATGTTTAACCATAGCCTACACAATCAAATTGCTATTGATATCAAGCTGAAGTCTAATAAATAAGGTGAGTCATGCAAAGTTAGAGGTCATCAACCTCAAGTGGCATTCATACGAAAGGATTTTAACAAATAGCTAGAGTTTCGAGACGTGAACAATCTCGAGGTTTCATTGCGAGGCTAACTACTGCTGCTATTCAAGTCCAAAAAAAAAAGTACATCACATAGAGTCATGCTAACTCATTTCATATGCAACCCAACGTCACACATCCGCGCAAATTACATTTCCAATTTCGAGATTTAATGCTCAACAATAGTCATGGAAAATCCCGCGATCAACAAGGTTCGGGTTCATACAACCCTTAGGTTCTTCGGGTTACTCGACGACATACTTGTCATCAAAGAAACAAGTTCGGACAAATGGTACTATACTAAAGATCACGCGAGTCGTATAGACTCTACCATAGATAACGACGCCACCGACTTTAGGCTCAAGCCGACGAAATAAAAGGTCAAAGAAACCACAAGCTAACATGCTCATGTTATCAATACAAACTTCAATATACTACAACGTCAACCTAAACAATAATAAGGGTTTAAAACTCTAACCACGTCTAGTATGAACATAGGGTCCTAAAGATAATCATCTCACTATGTCAATTGGCATATGCACAAGGTGACATGATCTATTCGTATCGCAAAAGTCTACAAGGCAAGACTGAATTAACATAATGTACCCACTACAACACCGCACATACAACATGGCAATCACACGCTCACCGCCGGGGTGGCAAATCAATTCGCTACCTCTAAGGTGAAACAAACATATAACATACGTGACAATATACAAATCACAAATGGCTAATAACATGCCCAAAAATACTCATGTTCAACTAAGCACGACGGCTCACAAAATATCAAGTCAACCCAAACCATACACAAAAAAATACACAATCAACACACAAGATACACAACTTGTCCAAGTGCACCATTTCATTTCCTTGTCCATTCCGTTTGGTAATAAGGTTCGCAATTTCTATCTAATATGCTATCAACTTAGTCATCGACGAATGTCTCTTGACAACCAAATCAGGGGCCCTTCTGAAGTGGCTTCAAAAGCTTCCGTCGCAGGGCGTTAGGGACAAGTGATTACAAATATGCCCTTAGAGTCGGTCTCATGCACATAAGTATCAATTACAAGCAAATGCACCTGTGTGACACAATGTCTCTAGTATGCACAATGGTCGCATTCCATGATGTGATATGAGAAAAATAAAGTGTCTAGTACGTACGGACTCATATACTCGCACTATCGTAACTCGACACTCCACGCTAAACACTAGTGGTCTCGCGACCTTGAATCTCGGGTCTTCCACCTCTATTTCCTCAAATGATCACCAATATCAAACCTAAGACGTTCTCTCGACTATACTTCTCAGAATCAACGAGACAACCTACAATGGTAAAGTTTCGTTACTAAACTTATCAAGCGACTCACACTTAGTCGTCAACATTCTAGCGAGGCTTCAAGCGCACTCATTAATTCTACAAGAGAAACAACGACTACAAACCGTTAGTCTCCGCTCTCATTAGCGTAAGAACTCAATAATTCCAGTCCTACATGGACTATCTTCACAACTTACAGGCATCCAAGATATATCTAAACACAAACACTCGACGTTAATCGCTCAACCCGAAACCCATATCACCTAAGCCGAGGATCCTGTCCTGGCGAACAGCTAACTTAAGCTCTGATACCAACTGTGACGACCCGAGTCCGGGGTTCGATGTTGAACCCCAACTCGGTGCGCCAAACTAACAAGAACAATCGAAGAGAGCGAATTACAAAAACTCGAAACCAAAACCAAAGCAATGAATACTAAAAACAAGGCAGGGAATAACAATGAACTTGAGCCTCAAAGCTCGATTAACAAAATTCCAACAACATAAAAATAACCTCCACGGCTAAACAATACGCCGAAGAACAACACTAAAGATAAACCCAATAATTAAAACCTCGACGGCTAAAAACACGAGCCGGAGAAACGATAATACTTAAATACCACGAGTCAGGAATCCAAAATAATATAGTACGACAACTGGCGCGACTACACTAGTCGGCACCAAAATACAAATCTAACGAATACAACTATTTCTACCCATAGACTAAGTTTACATAACTTAGTGAACCTCATAATCTCACAATACAAGAAATAAGAAGGAAATGGCAATAAAAATACATCTTGCTATCTCCAAGCTCCAAGACTCGCTGCGCTGGAACTTAACCTGCAAACTGAGGAGGTTGTTGGGTGAGTCTAAAAGACTCCGTAAGATACTATAATGTATTGGGTGCTATAAGTATGAATGTAATAGTAAACCAAGACTCTATATGCACTAATCTTGGTAATAATTTTAACTTAATCAAGAATCGACAAGTTACTACATGTGACTATATGGCATGGCATTATGCACAACAATATAGCAGAAAGTAAACATGTAGGAGCACATAAAGGCAACCAACCCTATACTAACGAGAGGCTCAATGATCGCCAACCGTCCCATACCAGTTGGAAATCATGACCAACATTCGCTTATATAGGAAACATATAAGAGCGGTAAGTAAACACATTTAAAGGGATACGGTGTCGAGGTACACCTCCGACTAAACCAATAGTTCCAACCAACCAACCAATAATATACCAATGAAGAGCCGTTGTTGACGTGCTCGAACAAGAAAACCATTAACCAAAACACATGTGAACCATTTTCTGTATTCACGTCGACGGGTGATCTCGGTCCCTACAACCCAAGAATCTACCACGGATATAGCTTACAATGGTTGCGTTTATTCCGTACAACAAATGGCGCTATACCCCTACCGTGGCCAACGGTAGGGCGAGGCCCGATGTATTGGCCTTCGACTATTACGTAGCCCCAGCTCACGCAATAATCGAGCGTCAATACACCGCCAACAAATATGCCATGGACTTAACTAAATGCACAAGTAGATGTTTACTCGACATTTAAAATAAACGGTCATACTCCAAAGTAGGGAGCATACCACAACAATCACATTCAATAACAATACGAATGTTTCAAGTAGGTCACAATAAGCCTACAACAACAAATCAACAAAGTGTGCTAATAAACATTAAACACACAATCAATCATCAAAGTAGGATGATTGTCCTATCACATACTAGAACAATCACACAATGTCCGTAATCACCGGACATATAACCAAAACATGACAATAGGCAAAGTAGGCCTAATATACAACTCAATTAAATTATCTAAGTCCGTAATGCCAGACTTTACAATCACAACATACGTAAGTCTACACGTACTTACAACCATTAAGCGATACATAACTATAATACTTGACTCAGATCTTTTACAAGATCCTATAATCACTTGAGACACCGTCTCATATATAACATAAACCATCACATAACATTATCGTCGTGTACCATGTGTATCACGACTCATTACAAATCACATCCTATTCGACTCCGCCGAGTCGGTCATGACTAGTGTTCAATTCGCATAAAAGTTTGGTTTATAACGATATGCTTTATCGACTCCGTTTGAGTCGTTACTAATATTCGAGACATCGGGATGAACCGTAGTATCATCCCTAATTAACCATTCTATTCTCAACACCATTATTCGGTAATATAAAGTACCCAAAACAACTTCACAAATTCATAGCGAGTAAACTAACGACAAAATATCAATGAGTTGCTATTATACAAAGTTTATTAACACAATATGATTTCTCCAGCATCGCGCAACAATACCGTTAAATTCACCAAATATTCCACAAAAATCCAAATATTACAATTATTCCATATTTAGAAACTAGACATCTGGAACTATAATTTACCACTTTGAATTACCTCATTTGGACTTATAACCATCAAGAATCAGTCACTTAAAGTTGGAACTAACACCCAGAATTTTCAGCAACAGATTACTCGGCGCAGCGATAAAACACAACCTAAACGAGGTACTTCCCGACCTCTAAAAATTATGAAATTTTACAGAGAACTAATTAACATACATAAGAACAACATATCCAAAATTCAGCAAATTCCCAATAGTAGATTAGTACCAAAATTTTCACGAAAATAGCCCAAAACAGGGACTGCAACTAACTTGAAATTCATGTGTTTCACTTTCTAACATGTTACTAACACTTCACCAAGTCTCATGACAACCTCTACACATGGCCATTGATTAAGAACTAACATAATATCATTTGAAATGGTCAATTACTTATTTCTTTCAAGAAATTACACAAAGATGAACAATTACACATCCTATATGCTTTATTATTCCAATTCAACTCATAAACATTCAAAACATTATAGTTACTTACCTTCAAAGAAGACAATCAAGCTAACATATTCACAATCAAGGCTTTGTAATGAAGTCTCCTAATCTTTAGCAACACCTTGGTGGTCTTGCATGTGAGATCCAATGGCTAGATTGAGAGGACAAGTCAAACACACACTAATCTCACCTTGTATCTCTCACACTAACTCTCAAAACACCATGGATGAACTAATTGAAGAAGTCCCATGTTTTTAAGTCTCCTAGAGGTGTAGGGAGAGTATTAATCTGGTCAAGGGGTCCTTGGTTCGTTTAAGTTGGCTCAAGGGGTGAAATGGTCAACTTTTGGAGCAACAACAACAGAGCAGAGCAGACATTCGAGACGGGGTGGCCGCCTAGGCGCCCGCCCAGGTTTCTGACTTTGGGTCAACTTCAAATATACGCCCAGGATGATCTACAAGTCCAAAATTGCGAGTAAGGTATCGTTGGAAAGCTCTTTGAGTCTAGTTTACAATGAATCAAACGGTTTGCCAATCCGAGTTTTCTACACAAATCTATGACCAAAATACTACAGACTGTTCGGAAGAACAGAATTCGAGTTTAAGCATGCATCCATGCTTTTGAGTGAATCACTTTCTATCTTATGGTCACAACAAAATATATACTAAGTATTCCCAAATAATCCTAACCCCCAATCAAGTTCAAAACACTCTCAAAACTCAACCAAATTGCCCGCATTGGTGCACGAAGATAAACACGCGAAACATTGTTCGAATCAACTCAACTTACGGATTAATGACAAGACTAACATGCTTGCCATTCGAGAATGAGTCTAAACCAAGGTAAGGCTCGACACAATGAATGATGTACATATGTGTACACACACGATATGGTATCAAGGATGGTCTCAAACGAGTATGAAATTACGGCGTGATTAAACGTTGATCCAATCTGGAACAACCGCAAGGAAGACTAACATGTCATGCTTATCAAACATGACTACGCTCTCGTGAATCAACCCCCAAGGGTCCCAACTTAACACGTCACACTTTAGCAAGCATGATATATTTCTTATATGTCAAAGGTTAAAGTTTCTAACTTGTATTCCAAAGGTTTCTAAGCCGGTATGAAGTAACTGCGCGCGAAAAGGAACGGAAGTAGGGTCGGGGCCTTACATCCTCTCACCCTTAAAAGAATTCGACCACGAATTCAAGGATTGACCATCTACGGGTGCATACATACATCACGGCAATGTTTAACCATAGCCTACACAATCAAATTGCTATTGATATCAAGCTGAAGTCTAATAAATAAGGTGAGTCATGCAAAGTTAGAGGTCATCAACCTCAAGTGGCATTCATACGAAAGGATTTTAACAAATAGCTAGAGTTTCGAGACGTGAACAATCTCGAGGTTTCATTGCGAGGCTAACTACTGCTGCTATTCAAGTCCAAAAAAAAAAGTACATCACATAGAGTCATGCTAACTCATTTCATATGCAACCCAACGTCACACATCCGCAGCGCAAATTACATTTCCAATTTCTGAGATTTAATGCTCAACAATAGTCATGGAAAATCCCGCGATCAACAAGGTTCGGGTTCATACAACCCTTAGGTTCTTCGGGTTACTCGACGACATACTTGTCATCAAAGAAACAAGTTCGGACAAATGGTACTATACTAAAGATCACGCGAGTCGTATAGACTCTACCATAGATAACGACGCCACCGACTTTAGGCTCAAGCCGACGAAATAAAAGGTCAAAGAAACCACAAGCTAACATGCTCATGTTATCAATACAAACTTCAATATACTACAACGTCAACCTAAACAATAATAAGGGTTTAAAACTCTAACCACGTCTAGTATGAACATAGGGTCCTAAAGATAATCATCTCACTATGTCAATTGGCATATGCACGAGGTGACATGATCTATTCGTATCGCAAAAGTCTACAAGGCAAGACTGAATTAACATAATGTACCCAGTCTACAACACCGCACATACAACATGGCAATCACACGCTCACCACCGGGTGGCAAATCAATTCGCTACCTCTAAGGTGAAACAAACATATAACATACGTGACAATATACAAATCACAAATGGCTAATAACATGCCCAAAAATACTCATGTTCAACTAAGCACGACGGCTCACAAAATATCAAGTCAACCCAAACCAAGACACAAAAAAAATACACAATCAACACACAAGATACACAACTTGTCCAAGTGCACCATTTCATTTCCTTGTCCATTCCGTTTGGTAATAAGGTTCGGCAATTTCTATCTAATATGCTATCAACTTAGTCATCGACGAATATCTCTTGACAACCAAATCGGGGCCCTTCAAGTGGCTTCAAAAGCTTCCGTCGCAGGCGTTAGGGACAAGTGATTACAAATATGCCCTTAGAGTCGGTCTCATGCACATAAGTATCAATTACAAGCAAATGCACCTGTGTGACACAATGTCTCTAGTATGCACAAATGTCGCATTCCATGATGTGATATGAGAAAAATAAAGTGTCTAGTACGTACGGACTCATATACTCGCACTATCGTAACTCGACACTCCACGCTAAACACTAGTGGTCTCGCGACCTTGAATCTCGGGTCTTCCACCTCTATTTCCTCAAATGATCACCAATATCAAACCTAAGACGTTCTCGACTATACTTCTTAATCAACGAGACAACCTACAATGGTAAAGTTTCGTTACTAAACTTATCAAGCGACTCACACTTAGTCGTCAACATTCTAGCGAGGCTTCAAGCGCACTCATTAATTCTACAAGAGAAACAACTGACTACAAACCGTTAGTCTCCGCTCTCATTAGCGTAAGAACTCAATAATTCCAGTCCTACATGGACTATCTTCACAACTTACGTGCATCCAAGATATATCTAAACACAAACACTCGACGTTAATCGCTCAACTCGAAACCCAAATCACCTAAGCCGAGGATCCCGTCCCGCGAACGCCTAACTTAAGCTCGATACCAATCAGACGACCCGAGTCCGGGTTCGATGTTGAACCCCAACTCGGTGCGCCAAACTAACAAGAACAATCGAAGAGAGCGAATTACAAAAACTCGAAACCAAAACCAAAGCAATGAATACTAAAAACAAGGCAAAGTGGAATAACAAATGAACTTGAGCCTCAAAGCTCGATTAACAAAATTCCAACAACATAAAAATAACCTCCACGGCTAAACAATACGCCGAAGAACAACACTAAAGATAAACCCAATAATTAAAACCTCGACGGCTAAAAACACGAGCCGGAGAAACAATAATACTTAAATACCACGAGTCAGAATCCAAAATAATATAGTACGACAACCGGCGCGACTACACTAGTCGGCACCAAAATACAAATCTAACGAATACAACTATTTCTACCCATAGACTAAGTTTACATAACTTAGTGAACCTCATAATCTCACAATACAAGAAATAAGAAGGAAATGGCAATAAAAATACATCTTGCTATCTCCAAGCTCCAAGACTCGCTACTGAACTTAACCGCAAACTGAGGAGGTTGTTGGGTGAGTCTAAAAGACTCCGTAAGATACTATAATGTATTGGGTGCTATAAGTATGAATGTAATAGTAAACCAAGACTCTATATGCACTAATCTTGGTAATTATTTTAACTTAATCAAGAATCGACAAGTTACTACATGTGACTATATGGCATGGCATTATGCACAACAATATAGCAGGAAAGTAAACATGTAGGAGCACATAAAGGCAACCAACCCTATACTAACGAGAGGCTCAATGATCGCCAACCGTCCCATACCAGCTTGGAAATCATGACCAACATTCGCTATATAGGAAACATATAAGAGCGGTAAGTAAACACATTTAAAGGGATACTGTCGAGGTACACCTCCGACTAAACCAATAGTTCCAACCAACCAACCAATAATATACCAATGAAGAGCCGTTGTTGACGTGCTCGAACAAGAAAACCAATAACCAAAACACATGTGAACCATTTTCTGTATTCACGTCGACGGGTGATCTCGGTCCCTACAACCCAAGAATCTACCACGGATATAGCTTACCATGGTTGCGTTTATTCCGTACAACAAATGGCGCTATACCCTACCGTGGCCAAAGGGCGAGGCCCGATGTATTGGCCTTCGACTATTACGTAGCCCCGGCTCACGCAATAATCGAGCCAATACACCGCCAACAAATATGCCATGGACTTAACTAAATGCACAAGTAGATGTTTACTCGACATTTAAAATAAACGGTCATACTCCAAAGTAGGGAGCATACCACAACAATCACATTCAATAACAATACGAATGTTTCAAGTAGGTCACAATAAGCCTACAACAACAAATCAACAAAGTGTGCTAATAAACATTAAACACACAAGCAATCATCAAAGTAGGATGATTGTCCTATCACATACTAGAACAATCACACAATGTCCGTAATCACCGGACATATAACCAAAACATGACAATAGGCAAAGTAGGCCTAATATACAACTCAATTAAATTATCTAAGTCCGTAATGCCGACTTTACAATCACAACATACGTAAGTCTACACGTACTTACAACCATTAAGCGATACATAACTATAATACTTGACTCAGATCTTTTACAAGATCCTATAATCACTTGAGACACCGTCTCATATATAACATAAACCATCACATAACATTATCGTGTACCATGTGTATCACGACTCATTACAAATCACATCCTATTCGACTCGCCAGAGTCCATGACTAGTGTTCAATTCGCATAAAAGTTTGGTTTATAACGATATGCTTTATCGACTCCGTTTGAGTCGTTACTAATATTCGAGACATCGGGATGAACCGTAGTATCATCCCTAATTAACCATTCTATTCTCAACACCATTATTCGGTAATATAAAGTACCCAAAACAACTTCACAAATTCATAGCGAGTAAACTAACGACAAAATATCAATGAGTTGCTATTATACAAAGTTTATTAACACAATATGATTTCTCCAGCATCGCGCAACAATACCGTTAAATTCACCAAATATTCCACAAAAATCCAAATATTACAATTATTCCATATTTAGAAACTAGACATCTGGAACTATAATTTACAACTTTGAATTACCTCATTTGGACTTATAACCATCAAGAATCAGTCACTTAAAGTTGGAACTAACACCCAGAATTTTCAGCAACAGATTACTCGGCGCAGCGATAAACACAACCTAAACGAGGTACTTCCCGACCTCTAAAATTATGAAATTTTACAGAGAACTAATTAACATACATAAGAACAACATATCCAAAATTCAGCAAATTCCCAATAGTAGATTAGTACCAAAATTTTCACGAAAATAGCCCAAAACAGGGACTGCAACTAACTTGAAATTCATGTGTTTCACTTTCTAACATGTTACTAACACTTCACCAAGTCTCATGACAACCTCTACACATGGCCATTGATTAAGAACTAACATAATATCATTTGAAATGGTCAATTACTTATTTCTTTCAAGAAATTACACAAAGATGAACAATTACACATCCTATATGCTTTATTATTCCAATTCAACTCATAAACATTCAAAACATTATAGTTACTTACCTTCAAAGAAGACAATCAAGCTAACATATTCACAATCAAGGCTTTGTAATGAAGTCTCTAATCTTTAGCAACACCTTGGTGGTCTTGCATGTGAGATCCAATGGCTAGATTGAGAGGACAAGTCAAACACACACTAATCTCACCTTGTATCTCTCACACTAACTCTCAAAACACCATGGATGAACTAATTGAAGAAGTCCCATGTTTTTAAGTCTCCTAGAGGTGTAGGGAGAGTATTAATCTGGTCAAGGGTCCTTGGTTCGTTTAAGTTGGCTCAAGGGGTGAAATGGTCAACTTGGAGCAACAACAGAGCGTAAAGCACATTCGAGACGGGGCGGCCGCCTAGGCGCCCGCCCAGGTTTCTGACTTTTTGGGTCAACTTCAAATATACGCCAGGATGATCTACAAGTCCAAAATTGCGAGTAAGGTATCGTTGGAAAGCTCTTTGAGTCTAGTTTACATGAATCAAACGGTTTGCCAATCCGAGTTTTCTACACAAATCTATGACCAAAATACTACAGACTGTTCGGAAGAACAGAATTCGAGTTTAAGCATGCATCCATGCTTTTGAGTGAATCACTTTCTATCTTATGGTCACAACAAAATATATACTAAGTATTCCCAAATAATCCTAACCCCCAATCAAGTTCAAAACACTCTCAAAACTCAACCAAATTGCCCGCATTGGTGCACGAAGATAAACACGCGAAACATTGTTCGAATCAACTCAACTTACGGATTAATGACAAGACTAACATGCTTGCCATTCGAGAATGAGTCTAAACCAAGGTAAGGCTCGACACAATGAATGATGTACATATGTGTACACGATATGGTATCAAGGATGGTCTCAAACGAGTATGAAATTACGGCGTGATTAAACGTTGATCCAATCTGAACAACCGCAAGGAAGACTAACATGTCATGCTTATCAAACATGACTACGCTCTCGTGAATCAACCCCCAAGGGTCCCAACTTAACACGTCACACTTTAGCAAGCATGATATATTTCTTATATGTCAAAGGTTAAAGGTTCTAACTTGTATTCCAAAGGTTTCTAAGCCGGTATGAAGTAATCGCGCGAAAAGGAACGGAAGTAGGTCGGGCCTTACATCCTCACTCTTAAAAGAATTCGACCACGAATTCAAGGATTGACCATCTACGGTGCATACATACATCACGGCAATGTTTAACCATGGCCTACACAATCAAATTGCTATTGATATCAACTGAAGTCTAATAAATAAGGTGAGTCATGCAAAGTTAGAGGTCATCAACCTCAAGTGGCATTCATACGAAAGGATTTTAACAAATAGCTAGAGTTTCGAGACGTGAACAATCTCGAGCCATTGCGGGCTAACTACCGCTGCTATTCAAGTCCAAAAAAAGTACATCACATAGAGTCATGCTAACTCATTTCATATGCAACCCAACGTCACACATCCGCAAGCAAATTACATTTCCAATTTCGAGATTTAATGCTCAACAATAGTCATGGAAAATCCCGCGATCAACAAGGTCTGGGTTCATACAACCCTTAGGTTCTTCGGGTTACTCGACGACATACTTGTCATCAAAGAAACAAGTTCGGACAAATGGTACTATACTAAAGATCACGCGAGTCGTATAGACTCTACCATATAACGACGCCACCGACTCAGGCTCAGCCGACTAAATAAAAGGTCAAAGAAACCACAAGCTAACATGCTCATGTTATCAATACAAACTTCAATATACTACAACGTCAACCTAAACAATAATAAGGGTTAAAACTCTAACCACGTCTAGTATGAACATAGGGTCCTAAAGATAATCATCTCACTATGTCAATTGGCATATGCACGAGGTGACATGATCTATTCGTATCGCAAAGTCTACAAGGCAAGATCAATTAACATAATGTACCAGGTCCACAACACCGCACATAACATGGCAATCACACGCTCACCGCGGGGTGGCAAATCAATTCGCTACCTAAGGTGAAACAAACATATAACATACGTGACAATATACAAATCACAAATGGCTAATAACATGCCCAAAAATACTCATGTTCAACTAAGCACGACGGCTCACAAAATATCAAGTCAACCCAAACCAAGACAAAAAAAATACACAATCAACACACAAGATACACAACTTGTCCAAGTGCACCATTTCATTTCCTTGTCCATTCCGTTTGGTAATAAGGTCGGCAATTTCTATCTAATATGCTATCAACTTAGTCATCGACGAATATCTCTTGACAACCAAATCAGGGCCCTTCAAGTGGCTTCAAAGCTTCCGTCGCAGGCGTTAGGGACAAGTGATTACAAATATGCCCTTAGAGTCGGTCTCATGCACATAAGTATCAATTACAAGCAAATGCACCTGTGTGACACAATGTCTCTAGTATGCACAAATGTCGCATTCCATGATGTGATATGAGAAAAATAAAGTGTCTAGTACGTACGGACTCATATACTCGCACTATCGTAACTCGACACTCCACGCTAAACACTAGTGGTCTCGCGACCTGAATCTCGGTCTTCCACCTCTATTTCCTCAAATGATCACCAATATCAAACCTAAGACGTTCCCTAAGACCTCTCGACTATACTTCTCGAATCAACGAGACAACCTACAATGGTAAAGTTTCGTTACTAAACTTATCAAGCGACTCACACTTAGTCGTCAACATTCTAGCGAGGCGTTCAAGCGCACTCAATTCTACAAGAGAAACAATCGACTACAAACCGTTAGTCTCCGCTCTCATTAGCGTAAGAACTCAATAATTCCAGTCCTACATGGACTATCTTCACAACTTACGCATCCAAGATATATCTAAACACAAACACTCGACGTTAATCGCTCAACCCGAAACCCATATCACCTAAGCCGAGGATCCCGTCCTCGGCGGCCTAACTTAAGCTCGATACCTATCGTGACGACCCAGTCCGGTTCGATGTTGAACCCCAACTCGGTGCCAAACTAACAAGAACAATCGAAGAGAGCGAATTACAAAAACTCGAAACCAAAACGGAAGTAGGGTCGGGGCCTTACAGTGCCCATCATTGTGGTACCCAAAAAGAATGGTGAGTGAAGGATGTGCACCGATTGCCATGCTGTGAACAAAATAACGGTAAAATATCGCTATCCTATTCCTAGGTTAGATGATATGCTTGACATGTTGCATGGTGCCATAATCTTCACAAAATTGATCTAAAAAGTGGATACCATCAAATTAGGATTAAAGAGGGTGACGAATGGAAAACCGCTAAAACTAAGTTTGATTTATATGAGTGGTTAGTCATGCCCTTTGGTCTTACAAATGCACCTAGTACTTTCATGAGATTGATGAATCATGTTGCGTGAGTTCATTAATAAATTTGTTGTGGTGTATTTTGATGATATTTTGATTTATAGTCATAACATGGAGAACACTTAGTCCATTTACCTTGTATTGGAAACTTGAAAAAAGAATCCTTGCATGCTAATTTGAAAATGTTCTTTTGCATGGAAAAGATTGAATTCCTTGGTTTCATTGTAAGTGCTAATGGGATTGAGGTTGACAATGAGAAGATCAAGACCATTCAAGAGTGGCCAACCCCAAAAGTGTGACCGAAGTACGTAGTTTTCATGGTCTTGCTAGCTTTATCGTCGTTTGTAAGGACTTTAGTAGCATAGCCGCACCTTTAAATGAATTGGTCAAAAAGAAGTTTATAATTTACATAACACGGCAACCCAAATTCGTACAACAAAAGAATATTAACAAGTAGCAAACATGACAATTACCTAACAATACATCATTTACATAACATGTACATGTCTCACCAAAAGAAAATACAAGGCACAAGGTGCATCTACCCAAAAGAATGATGTCACAAGCTCGTTGACACCGAACACAACTTGCTAAGGGTTCCTCGTCGGACTGTGATCTAAGGAAACAAATAAACAAGAAACGGGGAGTCAAAACTCAATAAGCTACTAATGCAACAATATGACATGCTAGATGCAAGATAATAATCTTAATAGTTATAACATGTCATCGCATCATAAATCATTTACAAGACAAGACATATAACAAGTATAACATGAAATCACATCACCCTATACTACACGAGAGGCTTAATAATTGCCAAATATTCCATACAAGTTGGAATCATGATCAACATTCTTCTATACGAAGCATATAAGAGCGATAAGTAAACATGTTTAAAGGATACGGCGTCGAGGTACACCTCCGACCAAACCAATACTTCCAACCAACCAACCAACCAATGTAATACCAAATATCAAGTCATTGCCGACGTGCTTGATCATAAACCGTAATCAAGAATTCAAAGCCGTTGTTGACGTGCTCGAACCATAACCAAAATAAAAACTCAAGAATATAAGAACAAGAACATGTGAACTATTTTCTCGTATTCACAACACCAGTGCCTTCGGTCCCTACGACCTGGCCAATCACCACGATAATAGCATACCAAAGTTGGGTTGTACCATACAACACCCGGCGCTATTCCCCTACCGCCAGCAGAGCGAGGCTCGATGTATTGTCCTTCGACTATTACGTAGCCCCAACTCCCGTAATAATAGAGCGATAGTACACCGCCAAAACAAATATGCCATGGACTTAAACTAAATGCTCAAGTAGAATATTTACTCGACATTTACAATAAATTCTTCATACTCCAAAGTAAGGAGTATAACCACAACATCAACAATCAATATTAATACGAATGTCTCAAGGCTAATGACCCATTAATCATCATGGATGGGCCAATTACAAGGTCAAGAGAAAAGAAGTTAAATGAAGCCTTATCAAGCCTTGTTTCACAAGTCCAAGATCAAGCCCAATTGGTGACAAATGAAGAGCTCAAGTTGGTGTACATAATTCAAGGAGTGCAAGCCCAAAATGAGGACTTTTAGAAGCTTCAAACCATGCATGAAGCTTCCTATTTCAGCAGTGCATAAAGGGAGTCTCAGGGGACCAAAACCGTGTCCTAGGTGTGAACACGAGTTATCAAAACCATGTGAAACACCTAGTCCAAACAGTGTGAAACTCTTGCATGGAGTCAAGGCCGGATGGGTCTCTTTTAAAGTATAAACCGTGTGGAAGTCTTCATGGAAAATCTGAATTCTACTCACCATGTTTATAGTATTAGAATCCTAGCTGTTTTATTTAGTTAGTCTTATAGTTCTAGGTTAATATAAACTCTAGTCCTTAGTCAATTAGGATTGTTTTTCAAAAGCCTATAAATAGGACTATTTATTTTATTGTAAAATCAGATTTTGGATATTAATATAGTGCGAGTTTAAAACTCTTTTCTTGACAACATAGTTTGTTAGGATTTTTGCAAACTTTGGATTAAGTTTGTGTGATTTTCTAATTCGTGGTTCTTAATTAATCAATAATTAAGGGTTTCGAATCGATCAAGGTTTTTAGTTCATTGCGAAACTAAGGGTTGCGATCATCCCTTTGATTGTTATTCAAGTCCTAGGCGAACGTTTCCGCAAAGTAATTCCAAAAGCGTGGTTTCAAGTTCGTTACAACTTGTGGGTCTCGTGGGGAGTCACATCACCAATGAATCTCTCGAATCATCTAGAAATCCCAAATCACACATCCGGTCTCATTAATTATAAAATCCAATGAACTCCGTTAGAGTCAATTTTGGTTTCTAATGAGTTTGAGTTTACAAATCAATTATACCGTAAACTTAACAATTGATAACAATACTTGTATATCGAACATGTAAAAATAAGTCCAACTACACATGCATCAAGTCAACCATGAAATTATAAATTCAACATGGTAAAATATACCCAAACATGATGATTTCAACATGGTTTCAACCATTTACAAGTCTAGGATGTCAACTAAGACATAATTGAGGAAGAAAAGGGTACTAGCTTACCTCTTGATGATTTAAGCCAAGGAAACTAACATGCAAGCCAAAAGATCTTCTCCTAGTCATGAGCTTTACAAAGATGGTGTTGGATTGCCAAATGGCCTTCAAAAAGCCCATGTTACAACACTTCCCTCAAGAACTCTATCTCTACTTCTCTAAAGCTCAATATGATGGTGAAGAATGAATTCTTAAGAGTCTCTAGTAGAGCCTAGAGAATAAGAGAGCTTGATCAAAAGGGTCAAAGATCGTGCTCAATCTCAACCCTTGATGGAGGTCGAAAGGTGAAACACTTAAAAATTTGTCAAATAAAATAATAGAGCACGACGCCGATGCGGGTACACTATGGGAAATTATGAACAAAGCTAGGGATGCAATACAAATGGGTAAAACTAATTTGACATTGTCACTTGAAGCCTTAATAATGCAAAATGGGAGGAAACAAGAAATTGGAAGGTACACGGATGTAATTTACACAACAAGGGAGGACGGTTGAAGGGCATGTGAGTGGCATGTGCAAAGGGTGGCTTGAGGAAGGCAAGGAAGGCAAAAACGTGATTTTGTGGTCCATGTGAAACCGAGTTGTATTGTTGCCTAATTTGGTCAAAGTTGTTTAGTTTTATTAGGACTCTTAGTTTCCTAAGTAATTAGGTATTTAAGTGTCCTAGTTTATTTAAATTTCCTAAAATATTCATGTAATAGTTTCCTAGTTAGATAAGGAGAGTATTTAAAGTTTCTTGAAGGAAATAGTTAGGGCTGAATTCTTTTGTCTTTTTAGACTAAGATTTTCGCTTTTTTATTGTTATTGTTCTTTTTAGACTAGGAATTCAGATTTTTGTTATTCTTTTTAGACTAGGATTTCTATTGTAAAGCCTATATAAAGGCCTAGAATTTGATGATGCTGGTGCGCTATGGGAAATTATGAACAAAGCTAGGATGTAATACAAATGGGTAAAACTAATTTGACATTGTCACTTGAAGCCTTAATAATGCAAAATGGGAGGAAACAAGAAATTGGAAGGTACACGGATGTAATTTAAACAACAAGGAGGACGGTTGAAGGGCATGAGTGGCATGTGCAAAGGGCGGCTTGAGGAAGGCAAGGAAGGCAAAAACGTGATTTTGTGGTCCATGTGAAACCGAGTTGTATTGTTGCCTAATTTGGTCAAAGTTGTTTAGTTTTATTAGGACTCTTTAGTTTTGTTGTATTTTAGCTTAGATTTGCTTGAATCCATAACCTAAGTCTAAGACAAGGTGACTAATGGGCTCACGTGTCTCTAGTGTGGCAACTTGTACTTAGGCATAGCTTGAATAGCTTAGTGTTGCTAATTGTATAAGTCTTGAAGAAAATAGCCTATAGGACATCTGACGCCCTCCCGTACAAATAGGCAAAATTTGAACCAAGAATGTTGAAGATATGTCCTAACTTAAAGACCTCATTAATTGCAATACAACGTTAACTCCGCAACTATCAATTAATGAAGGTTTCCATTCTTGGCATACACTCGAAAGACATTCCTCCTGCAAGGCTGCATCGCCTATTTTTAGCAAAATCGAGATGACCGCAAGTTGCGTGACAGCCTATCGAAGTCAACAACAAGATCGAGCATTAATTGCTCTTAAATTCAAGTTTGAAAATCACCAACGGTCCAAGGTTCCTCCCGCATATAAAAGGAGACTTCATTGCTGCATAAAACACTCTTCAACTACCAACTCTGAACCTTCATCTTCCAAGTGCATTAAAGCTAAAACGTCCCTATATATACATTCATTGAAGAGCTTCACTCTTAGACGTCCATCCATTAAAGCTCTTCATTGATTGCAACACCTAGCTTTTATAGCTCACGAGAATTGTATCTTATTGATATCAATTCTCCCACACAAACACTTGGTCAACAAAATTTTGTACACAATCCATTAGAGATTGAATTTGTAAAATATCTAGTGGAAAAACTTAGTACACGATTTTCAAATCCAAAGTTGACCACTTTGGTTGTGGACGTAGCACTTATTTATAAGTGTGAACCATATTAAATTTTCTGTCCAATTGAGTGTGTGTTTGTGAATTGTTTGTGTTGCTTTAAATTTCCAGATTTCCAAATTGTTGAGAACCGCCGATCTTAACCTCGTGAAGATCACCATTCTCAACTTGTCCTATACTTTACAAGACTTCCGCCTGCAAATCTTTTCAAACTTAAAGTGAAGTAGACTTTTGGATCAAATTCCAAAAAATAGGACATAGGCTATTCAACCCCCCCCCCTTCTAGCCTATTCTGAGCAACCTTGGACCTAACAATTGGTATCAGAGCTTTACTCTTTGAAAACTTGTTTTTCCGAGATTAACCTCTTGA
Source organism: Platycodon grandiflorus (assembly GCA_016624345.1). Lineage (NCBI taxonomy): Eukaryota > Viridiplantae > Streptophyta > Magnoliopsida > Asterales > Campanulaceae > Platycodon > Platycodon grandiflorus. Next base: position 27,976,348 of record CM028368.1, read on the forward strand.
GAGATTAGAGATCATGGCTGCTCACCAAATGTTGGAAACTTCAAACGTGAACCATTGTCCTGTCTTGGATGAAGTTCACTTTGACATCTGGAAAGATAAAGTCAAAAGACATATGAACTCAATTGATAAACGTTTGTGGAAATGTGTTACGATGGACCCGTAATTCCAATGAAGCCTAATACACTAGCCACGGTAGATCCAACGGCTGAACCTGAAGTACCAAAGCCAGAAGAAGAGTGGGATGATGAAGACAGAAAGAATGATGCTCTGGATGGAAAAGCCATCAACATCATTACCAGCTGTGTTGATATAAGCACTTATCGCCAGATTATCAACCGGACACAAAGAAAGGAGATGTGGAAGCCATCCTTGAATATCTTGAAGGTGATGGTGAGACAAAGAACAACAAATTATATACCTGCATCCGTAAGTTTGACTCCTTCAAAAGGATCCCAAAGAGTCTCTACGAAGCGCCTATGACATTCTATGAGGTAGTCAACTCTTGTTACTCCTTAGGAAAGAAGTATGAAAAGAAGGAAATAAACATGAGATTTCTAAATGCACTAGGCAGTTTATGGCATGTTAAAATCACGCCATGAAAGAATCAAAAGATTTAAACAAATTGACTCTTAGAAATCTTTATGCTACTCTTTTCAGTTTATGAGCTTGAGATCCAACAAGCTCAAGAAATGGAAAAGAGTTTTAAAACTTGTCATTACCAGCCATGTCTAATGAACCTTCATGTTCAACACCTGATGAAACCCCATCTACATCATCCATTGATGGTGATGATATTCTTTCCGACGAAGCATTTGCTATGTTTGTAAAGAAATATCAACTTTTAAAAGGTTTAACAAATCATCATCACTTAGGCAACTTCTTCATAAAACCGCTCGTTCATAGAACAAATGCTCAACCTAAAAGCTCTGCTCCTTATAAATCAGCAGATCATCAAAAGGATAATGAGCTAGTTTGTTTTAATTGTAGGAAACCGTGCCATTTTATGCCCTCAATGTCCTAAGCCAAAGTATGAATTTTATAAGAAACGTCCCGAGTCAAAATTTCAAAAGCAAAAGGGATGGTGGTCAAGACATTGATGAAAGCAACCTACCTACATGGTGTGACACCGACACCGATG
>CM028368.1:27977585-28039529 GCA_016624345.1 Platycodon grandiflorus
GGCGGTTGACCCGAAAGGTTATCTTTGATGGTTACTCCAACAAATATTCTTTCAAATATGGTGCAAAAGCATTACTCTTTCCTTATCCCCACAAAAGGTGAGGGAAGATCAAATAAGAATGAGTGAATCAAGAAAGAAAAGTGAGGGAAGAGAAAGAGAGAAAAAAAGGAGAGATTGAGAGAGAAGAGGGAGAGAGAAGGACTCCAAGAGAAAAAAAAAATGAGAGAGAGTGGAAAAGAAAAGAAAAGAGTGAAAATTTAGAATTGAGTGGAAAAAATGAGAGGAGGGGAAAAAGCGAGTTTTATGCAAAGTGTGTGAGCTCAAGGGCGTTGGAGGAAGAAAGAAAGGTGTTTGTTTTGATCTACAAAGCTTCTTAGTACTAATGATGTAACCCTTCCCTTCCAAGTGTTGTTGTTCCTTTGTTGCGTGAATTTGAAGAAGTATTTCCTCAGAAGAACCAAGTGGTCTTCCACCACTTAGAGGAATTGAACATCAAATTGATTTTATACCGTGTGGTCATTCCAAATCGAGCCAAGGCTATAGAGTCAATCCTCAAGAAACGCAAGAAATTTAAAGACAAGTTGAGGAATTGATGTCAACGGTAAGGTTAGAAAGCATGAGTCCTTGTGCGGTGCAAGCGACCCGAGTAGGGGTTCGATGTTGAACCCCAACTCGGTCGCCAAACTAACAAGAACAATGAAGAGAGCCGAATTACAAAAACTCAAACCAAAACAAAAAGCGAATACTAAAAACAAGGCGTTGGAATAACCAATGAACTTGAGCCTCAAAGCTCGATTAACAATTCCAACAACATAAAATAACCTCCACGGCTAAACAATACATGCGAAGAACAACACTAAAGATAAACCCAATAATTAAAACCTCGGCGGCTAAAACACAGCGGGAGAAACGATAATACTTAAATACCACGAGTCGAGGAATCCAAAATAATATAGTACGACAAGCGGCGCGACTACACTAGTCGGCACCAAAATACAAATCTAGAATACAACTATTTCTACCCATAGACTAAGTTTACATAACTTAGTGAACCTCATAATCTCACAATACAAGAAATAAGAAGGAAATGGCAATAAAAATACATCTTGCTATCTCAAGCTCCAAGACTTCATTGCTTATTTGGAACTTAACACGCAGGCGAGGAGGTTGTTGGGTGAGTCTAAAAGACTCAATAAGATACTATAATGTATTGGGTGCTATAAGTATGAATGTAATAGTAAACCAAGACTCTATATGCACTAATCTTGGTAATTATTTTAACTTAATCAAGAATCGACAAGTTACTACATGTGACTATATGGCATGGCATTATGCACAACAATATAGCAAGAAAGTAAACATGTAGGAGCACATAAAGGCAACCAACCCTATACTAACGAGAGGCTCAATGATCGCCAACCGTCCCATACCAGTTGGAAATCATGACCAACATTCGCATATAGGAAACATATAAGAGCGTAAGTAAACACATTTAAAGGGATACGGTGTCGAGGTACACCTCCGACCAAACCAATAGTTCCAACCAACCAACCAATAATATACCAATGAAGAGCCGTTGTTGACGTGCTCGAACAAGAAAACCAATAACCAAAACACATGTGAACCATTTTCTCAGATTCACGCGACGGGTGATCTCGGTCCCTACAACCCAAGAATCTACCACGGATATAGCTTACCATGGTTGCGTTTATTCCGTACAACAAATGGCGCTATACCCCTACCGTGGCCAACGGTAGGGCGAGGCCCGATGTATTGGCCTTCGACTATTACGTAGCCCCGGCTCACGCATAATCGAGCCAATACACCGCCAACAAATATGCCATGGACTTAACTAAATGCACAAGTAGATGTTTACTCGACATTTAAAATAAACGGTCATACTCCAAAGTAGGGAGCATACCACAACAATCACATTCAATAACAATACGAATGTTTCAAGTAGGTCACAATAAGCCTACAACAACAAATCAACAAAGTGTGCTAATAAACATTAAACACACAAGCAATCATCAAAGTAGGATGATTGTCCTATCACATACTAGAACAATCACACAATGTCCGTAATCATGGACATATAACCAAACATGACAATAGGCAAAGTAGGCCTAATATACAACTCAATTAAATTATCTAAGTCCGTAATGCCGACTTTACAATCACAACATACGTAAGTCTACACGTACTTACAACCATTAAGCGATACATAACTATAATACTTGACTCGATCTTTACGTATCCTATAATCACTGAGACACCCGTCTCATATATAACATAAACCATCACATAACATTATCGTCGTGTACCATGTGTATCACGACTCATTACAAATCACATCCTATTCGACTCCGCCGAGTCGGTGTGACTAGTGTTCAATTCGCATAAAAGTTTGGTTTATAACGATATGCTTTTCGACTCCGTTTGAGTCGTTACTAATATTCGAGATATCGGGATGAACCGTAGTATCATCCCTAATTAACCATTCTATTCTCAACACCATTATTCGTAATATAAAGTACCCAAAACAACTTCACAAATTCATAGCGAGTAAACTAACGACAAAATATCAATGAGTTGCTATTATACAAAGTTTATTAACACAATATGATTTCTCCAGCATCGCGCAACAATACCGTTAAATTCACCAAATATTCCACAAAAATCCAAATATTACAATTATTCCATATTTAGAAACTAGACATCTGGAACTATAATTTACAACTTTGAATTACCTCATTTGGACTTATAACCATCAAGAATCAGTCACTTAAAGTTGGAACTAACACCCAGAATTTTCAGCAATAGATTACTCGGCGCAGCGATAAAACACAACCTAAACGAGGTACTTCCCGACCTCTAAAAATTATGAAATTTTATAGAGAACTAATTAACATACATAAGAACAACATATCCAAAATTTAGCAAATTCCCAATAGTAGATTAGTACCAAAATTTTCACGAAAATAGCCCAAAACAGGGACTGCAACTAACTTGAAATTCATGTGTTTCACTTTCTAACATGTTACTAACACTTCACCAAGTCTCATGACAACCTCTACACATGGCTATTGATTAAGAACTAACATAATATCATTTGAAATGGTCAATTACTTATTTCTTTCAAGAAATTACACAAAGATGAACAATTACACATCCTATATGCTTTATTATTCCAATTCAACTCATAAACATTCAAAACATTATAGTTACTTACCTTCAAAGAAGACAATCAAGCTAACATATTCACAATCAAGGCTTTGTAATGAAGTCTCCTAATCTTTAGCAACACCTTGGTGGTCTTGCATGTGAGATCCAATGGCTAGATTGAGAGGACAAGTCAAACACACACTAATCTCACCTTGTATCTCTCACACTAACTCTCAAAACACCATGGATGAACTAATTGAAGAAGTCCCATGTTTTTAAGTCTCCTAGAGGTGTAGGAGAGTATTAATCTGGTCAAGGGGTCCTTGGTTCGTTTAAGTTGGGTCAAGGGGTGAAATGGTCAACTTTTGGAGCAACAACGAGCGAAAGACATTCGGAGACGCGGCCGCCTAGGCGCCCGCCCAGGTTTCTGACTTTTGGGTCAACTTCAAATATACGCCCAGGATGATCTACAAGTCCAAAAATTGCAGTAAGGTATCGTTGGAAAGCTCTTTGAGTCTAGTTTACAATGAATCAAACGGTTTGCCAATCCGAGTTTTCTACACAAATCTATGACCAAAATACTACAGACTGTTCGGAAGAACAGAATTCCGAGTTTAAGCATGCATCCATGCTTTTGAGTGAATCACTTTCTATCTTATGGTCACAACAAAATATATACTAAGTATTCCCAAATAATCCTAACCCCAATCAAGTTCAAAACACTCTCAAAACTCAACCAAATTGCCCGCATTGGTGCACGAAGATAAACACGCGAAACATTGTTGAATCAACTCAACTTACGGATTAATGACAAGACTAACATGCTTGCCATTCGAGAATGAGTCTAAACCAAGGTAAGGCTCGACACAATGAATGATGTACATATGTGTACACACACGATATGGTATCAAGGATGGTCTCAAACGAGTATGAAATTACGGCGTGATTAAACGTTGATCCAATCGGAACAACCGCAAGGAAGACTAACATGTCATGCTTATCAAACATGACTACGCCTCGTGAATCAACCCCCAAGGGTCCCAACTTAACACGTCACACTTTAGCAAGCATGATATATTTCTTATATGTCAAAGGTTAAAGTTTCTAACTTGTATTCCAAAGGTTTCTAAGCCGGTATGAAGTAGCTGGCGAGGAACGGAAGTAGGGGCCTTACATCCTCTCACCCTTAAAAGAATTCGACCACGAATTCAAGGATTGACCATCTACGGGTGCATACATACATCACGGCAATGTTTAACCATAGCCTACACAATCAAATTGCTATTGATATCAAGCTGAAGTCTAATAAATAAGGTGAGTCATGCAAAGTTAGAGGTCATCAACCTCAAGTGGCATTCATACGAAAGGATTTTAACAAATAGCTAGAGTTTAGGCGTGAACAATCTCGAGGTTTCATTGCGAGGCTAACTACTGCTGCTATTCAAGTCCAAAAAAAGTACATCACATAGAGTCATGCTAACTCATTTCATATGCAACCCAACGTCACACATCCATAGCAAATTACATTTCCAATTTCGAGATTTAATGCTCAACAATAGTCATGGAAAATCCGCGATCAACAAGGTTCGGGTTCATACAACCCTTAGGTTCTTCGGTTTCGACGACATACTTGTCATCAAAGAAACAAGTTCGGACAAATGGTACTATACTAAAGATCACGCGAGTCGTATAGACTCTACCATAGATAACGACGCCACCGACTTTAGGCTCAAGCCGACGAAATAAAGGTCAAAGAAACCACAAGCTAACATGCTCATGTTATCAATACAAACTTCAATATACTACAACGTCAACCTAAACAATAATAAGGGTTTAAAACTCTAACCACGTCTAGTATGAACATAGGGTCCTAAAGATAATCATCTCACTATGTCAATTGGCATATGCACGAGGTGACATGATCTATTCGTATCGCAAAAGTCTACAAGGCAAGACTGAATTAACATAATGTACCCAGTCTACAACACCGCACATACAACATGGCAATCACACGCTCACCGCGGGTGGCAAATCAATTCGCTACCTCTAAGGTGAAACAAACATATAACATACGTGACAATATACAAATCACAAATGGCTAATAACATGCCCAAAAATACTCATGTTCAACTAAGCACGACGGCTCACAAAATATCAAGTCAACCCAAACCATTACAAAAAAAAATACACAATCAACACACAAGATACACAACTTGTCCAAGTGCACCATTTCATTTCCTTGTCCATTCCGTTTGGTAATAAGGTTCGGCAATTTCTATCTAATATGCTATCAACTTAGTCATCGACGAATGTCTCTTGACAACCAAATCGGGGCCCTTCAAGTGGCTTCAAAAGCTTCCGTCGCGGGCGTTAGGGACAAGTGATTACAAATATGCCCTTAGAGTCGGTCTCATGCACATAAGTATCAATTACAAGCAAATGCACCTGTGTGACACAATGTCTCTAGTATGCACAATGGTCGCATTCCATGATGTGATATGAGAAAAATAAAGTGTCTAGTACGTACGGACTCATATACTCGCACTATCGTAACTCGACACTCCACGCTAAACACTAGTGGTCTCGCGACCTTGAATCTCGGGTCTTCCACCTCTATTTCCTCAAATGATCACCAATATCAAACCTAAGACGTTCTCTCGACTATACTTCTCAGAATCAACGAGACAACCTACAATGGTAAAGTTTCGTTACTAAACTTATCAAGCGACTCACACTTAGTCGTCAACATTCTAGCGAGGCGTTCAAGCGCACTCATTAATTCTACAAGAGAAACAACTGACTACAAACCGTTAGTCTCCGCTCTCATTAGCGTAAGAACTCAATAATTCCAGTCCTACATGGACTATCTTCACAACTTACAGGCATCCAAGATATATCTAAACACAAACACTCGACGTTAATCGCTCAACCCGAAACCCATATCACCTAAGCCGAGGATCCTGTCCTGGCGAACAGCTAACTTAAGCTCTGATACCAACTGTGACGACCCGAGTCCGGGGTTCGATGTTGAACCCCAACTCGGTGCGCCAAACTAACAAGAACAATCGAAGAGAGCGAATTACAAAAACTCGAAACCAAAACCAAAGCAGCGGAATACTAAAAACAAGGCAGTGGAATAACCAATGAACTTGAGCCTCAAAGCTCGATTAACAAAATTCCAACAACATAAAAATAACCTCCACGGCTAAACAATACGCCGAAGAACAACACTAAAGATAAACCCAATAATTAAAACCTCGACGGCTAAAACACGAGCCGAGAAACGATAATACTTAAATACCACAGTCGGAATCCAAAATAATATAGTACGACAACTGGCGCGACTACACTAGTCGGCACCAAAATACAAATCTAACGAATACAACTATTTCTACCCATAGACTAAGTTTACATAACTTAGTGAACCTCATAATCTCACAATACAAGAAATAAGAAGGAAATGGCAATAAAAATACATCTTGCTATCTCCAAGCTCCAAGACTCATTGTATTTGGAACTTAACACGCAAGCGAGGAGGTTGTTGGGTGAGTCTAAAAGACTCCGTAAGATACTATAATGTATTGGGTGCTATAAGTATGAATGTAATAGTAAACCAAGACTCTATATGCACTAATCTTGGTAATTATTTTAACTTAATCAAGAATCGACAAGTTACTACATGTGACTATATGGCATGGCATTATGCACAACAATATAGCAGGAAAGTAAACATGTAGGAGCACATAAAGGCAACCAACCCTATACTAACGAGAGGCTCAATGATCGCCAACCGTCCCATACCAGTTGGAAATCATGACCAACATTCGCTTATATAGGAAACATATAAGAGCGGTAAGTAAACACATTTAAAGGGATACGGTGTCGAGGTACACCTCCGACCAAACCAATAGTTCCAACCAACCAACCAATAATATACCAATGAAGAGCCGTTGTTGACGTGCTCGAACAAGAAAACCAATAACCAAAACACATGTGAACCATTTTCGTATTCACGTCGACGGGTGATCTCGGTCCCTACAACCCAAGAATCTACCACGGATATAGCTTACCATGGTTGCGTTTATTCCGTACAACAAATGGCGCTATACCCCTACCGTGGCCAACGGTAGGGCGGCCCGATGTATTGGCCTTCGACTATTACGTAGCCCCGCTCACGCAATAATCGGCGTCAATACACCGCCAACAAATATGCCATGGACTTAACTAAATGCACAAGTAGATGTTTACTCGACATTTAAAATAAACGGTCATACTCCAAAGTAGGAGCATACCACAACAATCACATTCAATAACAATACGAATGTTTCAAGTAGGTCACAATAAGCCTACAACAACAAATCAACAAAGTGTGCTAATAAACATTAAACACACAAGCAATCATCAAAGTAGGATGATTGTCCTATCACATACTAGAACAATCACACAATGTCCGTAATCACTGGACATATAACCAAAACATGACAATAGGCAAAGTAGGCCTAATATACAACTCAATTAAATTATCTAAGTCCGTAATGCCAGACTTTACAATCACAACATACGTAAGTCTACACGTACTTACAACCATTAAGCGATACATAACTATAATACTTGACTCGGGATCTTTTACGGTATCCTATAATCACTTGACACCCTGTCTCATATATAACATAAACCATCACATAACATTATCGTCGTGTACCATGTGTATCACGACTCATTACAAATCACATCCTATTCGACTCCGCCAGAGTCAGTCGTGACTAGTGTTCAATTCGCATAAAAGTTTGGTTTATAACGATATGCTTTACTGACTCCGTTTGAGTCGTTACTAATATTCGAGATATCGGGATGAACCGTAGTATCATCCCTAATTAACCATTCTATTCTCAACACCATTATTCGGTAATATAAAGTACCCAAAACAACTTCACAAATTCATAGCGAGTAAACTAACGACAAAATATCAATGAGTTGCTATTATACAAAGTTTATTAACACAATATGATTTCTCCAGCATCGCGCAACAATACCGTTAAATTCACCAAATATTCCACAAAAATCCAAATATTACAATTATTCCATATTTAGAAACTAGACATCTGGAACTATAATTTACAACTTTGAATTACCTCATTTGGACTTATAACCATCAAGAATCAGTCACTTAAAGTTGGAACTAACACCCAGAATTTTCAGCAATAGATTACTCGGCGCAGCGATAAAACACAACCTAAACGAGGTACTTCCCGACCTCTAAAAATTATGAAATTTTACAGAGAACTAATTAACATACATAAGAACAACATATCCAAAATTTAGCAAATTCCCAATAGTAGATTAGTACCAAAATTTTCACGAAAATAGCCCAAAACAGGGACTGCAACTAACTTGAAATTCATGTGTTTCACTTTCTAACATGTTACTAACACTTCACCAAGTCTCATGACAACCTCTACACATGGCTATTGATTAAGAACTAACATAATATCATTTGAAATGGTCAATTACTTATTTCTTTCAAGAAATTACACAAAGATGAACAATTACACATCCTATATGCTTTATTATTCCAATTCAACTCATAAACATTCAAAACATTATAGTTACTTACCTTCAAAGAAGACAATCAAGCTAACATATTCACAATCAAGGCTTTGTAATGAAGTCTCCTAATCTTTAGCAACACCTTGGTGGTCTTGCATGTGAGATCCAATGGCTAGATTGAGAGGACAAGTCAAACACACACTAATCTCACCTTGTATCTCTCACACTAACTCTCAAAACACCATGGATGAACTAATTGAAGAAGTCCCATGTTTTTAAGTCTCCTAGAGGTGTAGGGAGAGTATTAATCTGGTCAAGGGGTCCTTGGTTCGTTTAAGTTGGCTCAAGGGGTGAAATGGTCAACTTTTGGAGCAACAACAGAGCAGAGCAGCACATTCTGGAGACGGGGCGGCCGCCTAGGCGCCCGCCCAGGTTTCTGACTTTTTGGGTCAACTTCAAATATACGCCCAGGATGATCTACAAGTCCAAAAATTGCGAGTAAGGTATCGTTGGAAAGCTCTTTGAGTCTAGTTTACAATGAATCAAACGGTTTGCCAATCCGAGTTTTCTACACAAATCTATGACCAAAATACTACAGACTGTTCGGAAGAACAGAATTCCGAGTTTAAGCATGCATCCATGCTTTTGAGTGAATCACTTTCTATCTTATGGTCACAACAAAATATATACTAAGTATTCCCAAATAATCCTAACCCCCAATCAAGTTCAAAACACTCTCAAAACTCAACCAAATTGCCCGCATTGGTGCACGAAGATAAACACGCGAAACATTGTTCGAATCAACTCAACTTACGGATTAATGACAAGACTAACATGCTTGCCATTCGAGAATGAGTCTAAACCAAGGTAAGGCTCGACACAATGAATGATGTACATATGTGTACACACACGATATGGTATCAAGGATGGTCTCAAACGAGTATGAAATTACGGCGTGATTAAACGTTGATCCAACGGAACAACCGCAAGGAAGACTAACATGTCATGCTTATCAAACATGACTACGCTCTCGTGAATCAACCCCCAAGGGTCCCAACTTAACACGTCACACTTTAGCAAGCATGATATATTTCTTATATGTCAAAGGTTAAAGTTTCTAACTTGTATTCCAAAGGTTTCTAAGCCGGTATGAAGTAACTGCGCGCGAAAAGGAACGGAAGTAGGGTCGGGGCCTTACATCCTCTCACCCTTAAAAGAATTCGACCACGAATTCAAGGATTGACCATCTACGGTGCATACATACATCACGGCAATGTTTAACCATAGCCTACACAATCAAATTGCTATTGATATCAAGCTGAAGTCTAATAAATAAGGTGAGTCATGCAAAGTTAGAGGTCATCAACCTCAAGTGGCATTCATACGAAAGGATTTTAACAAATAGCTAGAGTTTCGAGACGTGAACAATCTCGAGGTTTCATTGCGAGGCTAACTACTGCTGCTATTCAAGTCCAAAAAAAAAAGTACATCACATAGAGTCATGCTAACTCATTTCATATGCAACCCAACGTCACACATCCGCAGCGCAAATTACATTTCCAATTTCTGAGATTTAATGCTCAACAATAGTCATGGAAAATCCCGCGATCAACAAGGTTCGGGTTCATACAACCCTTAGGTTCTTCGGGTTACTCGACGACATACTTGTCATCAAAGAAACAAGTTCGGACAAATGGTACTATACTAAAGATCACGCGAGTCGTATAGACTCTACCATAGATAACGACGCCACCGACTTTAGGCTCAAGCCGACGAAATAAAAGGTCAAAGAAACCACAAGCTAACATGCTCATGTTATCAATACAAACTTCAATATACTACAACGTCAACCTAAACAATAATAAGGGTTTAAAACTCTAACCACGTCTAGTATGAACATAGGGTCCTAAAGATAATCATCTCACTATGTCAATTGGCATATGCACAAGGTGACATGATCTATTCGTATCGCAAAAGTCTACAAGGCAAGACTGAATTAACATAATGTACCCAGTCTACAACACCGCACATACAACATGGCAATCACACGCTCACCGCCGGTGGCAAATCAATTCGCTACCTCTAAGGTGAAACAAACATATAACATACGTGACAATATACAAATCACAAATGGCTAATAACATGCCCAAAAATACTCATGTTCAACTAAGCACGACGGCTCACAAAATATCAAGTCAACCCAAACCAGTACACGAAAAAAAAATACACAATCAACACACAAGATACACAACTTGTCCAAGTGCACCATTTCATTTCCTTGTCCATTCCGTTTGGTAATAAGGTTCGGCAATTTCTATCTAATATGCTATCAACTTAGTCATCGACGAATGTCTCTTGACAACCAAATCAGGGGCCCTTCTGAAGTGGCTTCAAAAGCTTCCGTCGCAGGGCGTTAGGGACAAGTGATTACAAATATGCCCTTAGAGTCGGTCTCATGCACATAAGTATCAATTACAAGCAAATGCACCTGTGTGACACAATGTCTCTAGTATGCACAAATGTCGCATTCCATGATGTGATATGAGAAAAATAAAGTGTCTAGTACGTACGGACTCATATACTCGCACTATCGTAACTCGACACTCCACGCTAAACACTAGTGGTCTCGCGACCTTGAATCTCGGGTCTTCCACCTCTATTTCCTCAAATGATCACCAATATCAAACCTAAGACGTTCTCTCGACTATACTTCTCAGAATCAACGAGACAACCTACAATGGTAAAGTTTCGTTACTAAACTTATCAAGCGACTCACACTTAGTCGTCAACATTCTAGCGAGGCGTTCAAGCGCACTCATTAATTCTACAAGAGAAACAACTGACTACAAACCGTTAGTCTCCGCTCTCATTAGCGTAAGAACTCAATAATTCCAGTCCTACATGGACTATCTTCACAACTTACAGGCATCCAAGATATATCTAAACACAAACACTCGACGTTAATCGCTCAACTCGAAACCCATATCACCTAAGCCGAGGATCCTGTCGGCGAACGACTAACTTAAGCTCGATACCAATCGTGACGACCCGAGTCCGGGTTCGATGTTGAACCCCAACTCGGTGCGCCAAACTAACAAGAACAATCGAAGAGAGCGAATTACAAAACTCGAAACCAAAACCAAAGCAGCGGAATACTAAAAACAAGGCAGTGGAATAACCAATGAACTTGAGCCTCAAAGCTCGATTAACAAAATTCCAACAACATAAAAATAACCTCCACGGCTAAACAATACGCCGAAGAACAACACTAAAGATAAACCCAATAATTAAAACCTCGACGGCTAAAAACACGAGCCGGAGAAACGATAATACTTAAATACCACGAGTCAGGAATCCAAAATAATATAGTACGACAACTGGCGCGACTACACTAGTCGGCACCAAAATACAAATCTAACGAATACAACTATTTCTACCCATAGACTAAGTTTACATAACTTAGTGAACCTCATAATCTCACAATACAAGAAATAAGAAGGAAATGGCAATAAAAATACATCTTGCTATCTCCAAGCTCCAAGACTCGTTGCTGGAACTTAACCTGCAAACTGAGGAGGTTGTTGGGTGAGTCTAAAAGACTCCGTAAGATACTATAATGTATTGGGTGTTATAAGTATGAATGTAATAGTAAACCAAGACTCTATATGCACTAATCTTGGTAATAATTTTAACTTAATCAAGAATCGACAAGTTACTACATGTGACTATATGGCATGGCATTATGCACAACAATATAGCAGGAAAGTAAACATGTAGGAGCACATAAAGGCAACCAACCCTATACTAACGAGAGGCTCAATGATCGCCAACCGTCCCATACCAGTTGGAAATCATGACCAACATTCGCTTATATAGGAAACATATAAGAGCGGTAAGTAAACACATTTAAAGGGATACGGTGTCGAGGTACACCTCCGACCAAACCAATAGTTCCAACCAACCAACCAATAATATACCAATGAAGAGCCGTTGTTGACGTGCTCGAACAAGAAAACCAATAACCAAAACACATGTGAACCATTTTCTGTATTCACGTCGACGGGTGATCTCGGTCCCTACAACCCAAGAATCTACCACGGATATAGCTTACCATGGTTGCGTTTATTCCGTACAACAAATGGCGCTATACCCCTACCGTGGCCAACGGTAGGGCGAGGCCCGATGTATTGGCCTTCGACTATTACGTAGCCCGAGCTCACGCAATAATCGAGCGTCAATACACCGCCAACAAATATGCCATGGACTTAACTAAATGCACAAGTAGATGTTTACTCGACATTTAAAATAAACGGTCATACTCCAAAGTAGGGAGCATACCACAACAATCACATTCAATAACAATACGAATGTTTCAAGTAGGTCACAATAAGCCTACAACAACAAATCAACAAAGTGTGCTAATAAACATTAAACACACAAGCAATCATCAAAGTAGGATGATTGTCCTATCACATACTAGAACAATCACACAATGTCCGTAATCACGGACATATAACCAAAACATGACAATAGGCAAAGTAGGCCTAATATACAACTCAATTAAATTATCTAAGTCCGTAATGCCGACTTTACAATCACAACATACGTAAGTCTACACGTACTTACAACCATTAAGCGATACATAACTATAATACTTGACTCGGGATCTTTTACGGTATCCTATAATCACTTGAGACACCCTGTCTCATATATAACATAAACCATCACATAACATTATCGTCGTGTACCATGTGTATCACGACTCATTACAAATCACATCCTATTCGACTCCGAGTCGGTCATGACTAGTGTTCAATTCGCATAAAAGTTTGGTTTATAACGATATGCTTTATCGACTCCGTTTGAGTCGTTACTAATATTCGAGACATCGGGATGAACCGTAGTATCATCCCTAATTAACCATTCTATTCTCAACACCATTATTCGGTAATATAAAGTACCCAAAACAACTTCACAAATTCATAGCGAGTAAACTAACGACAAAATATCAATGAGTTGCTATTATACAAAGTTTATTAACACAATATGATTTCTCCAGCATCGCGCAACAATACCGTTAAATTCACCAAATATTCCACAAAAATCCAAATATTACAATTATTCCATATTTAGAAACTAGACATCTGGAACTATAATTTACAACTTTGAATTACCTCATTTGGACTTATAACCATCAAGAATCAGTCACTTAAAGTTGGAACTAACACCCAGAATTTTCAGCAATAGATTACTCGGCGCAGCGATAAAACACAACCTAAACGAGGTACTTCCCGACCTCTAAAAATTATGAAATTTTATAGAGAACTAATTAACATACATAAGAACAACATATCCAAAATTTAGCAAATTCCCAATAGTAGATTAGTACCAAAATTTTCACGAAAATAGCCCAAAACAGGGACTGCAACTAACTTGAAATTCATGTGTTTCACTTTCTAACATGTTACTAACACTTCACCAAGTCTCATGACAACCTCTACACATGGCTATTGATTAAGAACTAACATAATATCATTTGAAATGGTCAATTACTTATTTCTTTCAAGAAATTACACAAAGATGAACAATTACACATCCTATATGCTTTATTATTCCAATTCAACTCATAAACATTCAAAACATTATAGTTACTTACCTTCAAAGAAGACAATCAAGCTAACATATTCACAATCAAGGCTTTGTAATGAAGTCTCCTAATCTTTAGCAACACCTTGGTGGTCTTGCATGTGAGATCCAATGGCTAGATTGAGAGGACAAGTCAAACACACACTAATCTCACCTTGTATCTCTCACACTAACTCTCAAAACACCATGGATGAACTAATTGAAGAAGTCCCATGTTTTAAGTCTCCTAGAGGTGTAGGGAGAGTATTAATCTGGTCAAGGGGTCCTTGGTTCGTTTAAGTTGGCTCAAGGGGTGAAATGGTCAACTTTTGGAGCAACAACAGAGCGAGCGACATTTCGGAGACGGGCGGCCGCCTAGGCGCCCGCCCAGGTTTCTGACTTTTGGGTCAACTTCAAATATACGCCCAGGATGATCTACAAGTCCAAAATTGCGAGTAAGGTATCGTTGGAAAGCTCTTTGAGTCTAGTTTACAATGAATCAAACGGTTTGCCAATCCGAGTTTTCTACACAAATCTATGACCAAAATACTACAGACTGTTCGGAAGAACAGAATTCCGAGTTTAAGCATGCATCCATGCTTTTGAGTGAATCACTTTCTATCTTATGGTCACAACAAAATATATACTAAGTATTCCCAAATAATCCTAACCCCCAATCAAGTTCAAAACACTCTCAAAACTCAACCAAATTGCCCGCATTGGTGCACGAAGATAAACACGCGAAACATTGTTCGAATCAACTCAACTTACGGATTAATGACAAGACTAACATGCTTGCCATTCGAGAATGAGTCTAAACCAAGGTAAGGCTCGACACAATGAATGATGTACATATGTGTACACACACGATATGGTATCAAGGATGGTCTCAAACGAGTATGAAATTACGGCGTGATTAAACGTTGATCCAATCTGGAACAACCGCAAGGAAGACTAACATGTCATGCTTATCAAACATGACTACGCTCTCGTGAATCAACCCCCAAGGGTCCCAACTTAACACGTCACACTTTAGCAAGCATGATATATTTCTTATATGTCAAAGGTTAAAGGTTCTAACTTGTATTCCAAAGGTTTCTAAGCCGGTATGAAGTAATCGCGCAAAAGGAACGAAGTAGGGTCGGGGCCTTACATCCTCTCACTTAAAAGAATTCGACCACGAATTCAAGGATTGACCATCTACGGGTGCATACATACATCACGGCAATGTTTAACCATGGCCTACACAATCAAATTGCTATTGATATCAAGCTGAAGTCTAATAAATAAGGTGAGTCATGCAAAGTTAGAGGTCATCAACCTCAAGTGGCATTCATACGAAAGGATTTTAACAAATAGCTAGAGTTTCGAGACGTGAACAATCTCGAGGTTTCATTGCGAGGCTAACTACTGCTGCTATTCAAGTCCAAAAAAAAAAGTACATCACATAGAGTCATGCTAACTCATTTCATATGCAACCCAACGTCACACATCCGCAGCGCAAATTACATTTCCAATTTCTGAGATTTAATGCTCAACAATAGTCATGGAAAATCCCGCGATCAACAAGGTTCGGGTTCATACAACCCTTAGGTTCTTCGGGTTACTCGACGACATACTTGTCATCAAAGAAACAAGTTCGGACAAATGGTACTATACTAAAGATCACGCGAGTCGTATAGACTCTACCATAGATAACGACGCCACCGACTTTAGGCTCAAGCCGACGAAATAAAAGGTCAAAGAAACCACAAGCTAACATGCTCATGTTATCAATACAAACTTCAATATACTACAACGTCAACCTAAACAATAATAAGGGTTTAAAACTCTAACCACGTCTAGTATGAACATAGGGTCCTAAAGATAATCATCTCACTATGTCAATTGGCATATGCACGAGGTGACATGATCTATTCGTATCGCAAAAGTCTACAAGGCAAGACTGAATTAACATAATGTACCCAGTCTACAACACCGCACATACAACATGGCAATCACACGCTCACCGCCGGGGTGGCAAATCAATTCGCTACCTCTAAGGTGAAACAAACATATAACATACGTGACAATATACAAATCACAAATGGCTAATAACATGCCCAAAAATACTCATGTTCAACTAAGCACGACGGCTCACAAAATATCAAGTCAACCCAAACCAGTACACGAAAAAAAAATACACAATCAACACACAAGATACACAACTTGTCCAAGTGCACCATTTCATTTCCTTGTCCATTCCGTTTGGTAATAAGGTTCGGCAATTTCTATCTAATATGCTATCAACTTAGTCATCGACGAATGTCTCTTGACAACCAAATCAGGGGCCCTTCTGAAGTGGCTTCAAAAGCTTCCGTCGCAGGGCGTTAGGGACAAGTGATTACAAATATGCCCTTAGAGTCGGTCTCATGCACATAAGTATCAATTACAAGCAAATGCACCTGTGTGACACAATGTCTCTAGTATGCACAAATGTCGCATTCCATGATGTGATATGAGAAAAATAAAGTGTCTAGTACGTACGGACTCATATACTCGCACTATCGTAACTCGACACTCCACGCTAAACACTAGTGGTCTCGCGACCTTGAATCTCGGGTCTTCCACCTCTATTTCCTCAAATGATCACCAATATCAAACCTAAGACGTTCCCTAAGACCTCTCGACTATACTTCTCAGAATCAACGAGACAACCTACAATGGTAAAGTTTCGTTACTAAACTTATCAAGCGACTCACACTTAGTCGTCAACATTCTAGCGAGGCGTTCAAGCGCACTCATTAATTCTACAAGAGAAACAACTGACTACAAACCGTTAGTCTCCGCTCTCATTAGCGTAAGAACTCAATAATTCCAGTCCTACATGGACTATCTTCACAACTTACAGGCATCCAAGATATATCTAAACACAAACACTCGACGTTAATCGCTCAACCCGAAACCCATATCACCTAAGCCGAGGATCCTGTCCTGGCGAACAGCTAACTTAAGCTCTGATACCTACTGTGACGACCCGAGTCCGGGGTTCGATGTTGAACCCCAACTCGGTGCGCCAAACTAACAAGAACAATCGAAGAGAGCGAATTACAAAAACTCGAAACCAAAACGGAAGTAGGGTCGGGGCCTTACAGTGCCCATCATTGTGGTACCCAAAAAGAATGGTGAGTGAAGGATGTGCACCGATTGCCATGCTGTGAACAAAATAACGGTAAAATATCGCTATCCTATTCCTAGGTTAGATGATATGCTTGACATGTTGCATGGTGCCATAATCTTCACAAAAATTGATCTTAAAAGTGGATACCATCAAATTAGGATTAAAGAGGGTGACGAATGAAAACCGCTTAAAACTAAGTTTGATTTATATGAGTGGTTAGTCATGCCCTTTGGTCTTACAAATGCACCTAGTACTTTCATGAGATTGATGAATCATGTGTTGCGTGAGTTCATTAATAAATTTGTTGTGGTGTATTTTGATGATATTTTGATTTATAGTCATAACATGGAGGAACACTTAGTCCATTTACGTCTTGTATTGGAAACTTTGAAAAAAGAATCCTTGCATGCTAATTTGAAAAAATGTTCTTTTTGCATGGAAAAGATTGAATTCCTTGGTTTCATTGTAAGTGCTAATGGGATTGAGGTTGACAATGAGAAGATCAAGACCATTCAAGAGTGGCCAACCCCAAAAAGTGTGACCGAAGTACGTAGTTTTCATGGTCTTGCTAGCTTTTATCGTCGTTTTGTAAAGGACTTTAGTAGCATAGCCGCACCTTTAAATGAATTGGTCAAAAAAGAAGTTTATAATTTACATAAGCACGGCAACCCAGCCGGTACAACAAAAGAATATTACCAAGTAGCAAACATGACAATTACCTAACAATACATCATTTACATAACATGTACACCCTCTGTCTCACCAAAAGAAAATACAAGGCACAAGGTGCATCTACCCAAAAGAATGATGTCACAAGCTCGTTGACACTGAACACAACTTGCTAAGGGTTCCTCGTCGGACTGTGATCTAAGGAAAACAAATAAACAAGAAACGGGGGGAGTCAAAACTCAATAAGCTACTAATGCAACAATATGACATGCTAGATGCAAGATAATAATCTTAATAGTTATAACATGTCATCGCATCATAAATCATTTACAAGACAAGACATATAACAAGTATAACATGAAATCACATCACCCTATACTACACGAGAGGCTTAATAATTGCCAAATATTCCATACAAGTTGGAATCATGACCAACATTCGCTTCTATACGAAGCATATAAGAGCGATAAGTAAACATGTTTAAAGGGATACGGCGTCGAGGTACACCTCCGACCAAACCAATACTTCCAACCAACCAACCAACCAATGTAATACCAAATATCGAAGTCATTGCTGACGTGCTTGATCATAAACCAGAATCAAGAATTCAAAGCCGTTGTTGACGTGCTCGAACCATAACCAAAATAAAAAACTCAAGAATATAAGAACAAGAACATGTGAACTATTTTCTGTATTCACAACACCAGGTGCCTTCGGTCCCTACGACCTGGCCAAATCACCACGATAATAGCATACCAAAGTTGCGGTTGTACCATACAACACCTGGCGCTATTCCCCTACCTTGGCCAGCGGTAGAGCGAGGCTCGATGTATTGTCCTTCGACTATTACGTAGCCCCAACTCCCGTAATAATAGAGCGATAGTACACCGCCAAAACAAATATGCCATGGACTTAAACTAAATGCTCAAGTAGAATATTTACTCGACATTTACAATAAATTCTTCATACTCCAAAGTAAGGAGTATAACCACAACATCAACAATCAATATTAATACGAATGTCTCAAGGCTAATGACCCATTAATCATCATGGATGGGCCAATTACAAGGTCAAGAGAAAAGAAGTTAAATGAAGCCTTATCAAGCCTTGTTTCACAAGTCCAAGATCAAGCCCAATTGGTGACAAATGAAGAGCCCAAGTTGGTGTACATAATTCAAGGAGTGCAAGCCCAAAATGAGGACTTTTAGAAGCTTCAAAACCATGCATGAAGCTTCCCTATTTCAGCAGTGCATAAAGGAGTCTCAAGGGGACCAAAACCGTGTCCTAGGTGTGAACA
The DNA here is from genome assembly GCA_016624345.1 of Platycodon grandiflorus. Lineage (NCBI taxonomy): Eukaryota > Viridiplantae > Streptophyta > Magnoliopsida > Asterales > Campanulaceae > Platycodon > Platycodon grandiflorus. Next base: position 27,997,049 of record CM028368.1, read on the forward strand.
CGAGTTATCAAAACCATGTGAAACACCTAGTCCAAACAGTGTGAAACTCTTGCATGGAGTCAAGGCCGGATGGGTCTCTTTTAAAGTATAAACCGTGTGGAAGTCTTCATGGAAAATCTGAATTCTACTTCAGCCTATGTTTATAGTATTAGAATCCTAGTTGTTTTATTTAGTTAGTCTTATAGTTCTAGGTTAATATAAACTCTAGTCCTTAGTCAATTAGGATTGTTTTTCAAAAGCCTATAAATAGGACTATTTATTTTATTGTAAAATCAGATTTTGGATATTAATATAGTGCGAGTTTAAAACTCTTTTCTTGACAACATAGTTTGTTAGGATTTTTGCAAACTTTGGATTAAGTTTGTGTGATTTTCTAATTCGTGGTTCTTAATTAATCAATAATTAAGGGTTTCGAATCGATCAAGGTTTTTAGTTCATTGCGAAACTAAGGGTTGCGATCATCCCTTTGATTGTTATTCAAGTCCTAGGCGAACGTTTCCGCAAAGTAATTCCAAAAGCGTGGTTTCAAGTTCGTTACAACTTGTGGGTCTCGTTGGGAGTCACATCACCAATGAATCTCTCGAATCATCTAGAAATCCCAAATCACACATCTGGTCTCATTAATTATAAAATCCTAATGAACTCCGTTAGAGTCAATTTTGGTTTCTAATGAGTTTGAGTTTATGCAAATCAATTATACCGTAAACTTAACAATTGATAACAATACTTGTATATCGAACATGTAAAAATAAGTCCAACTACACATGCATCAAGTCAACCATGAAATTATAAATTCAACATGGTAAAATATACCCAAACATGATGATTTCAACATGGTTTCAACCATTTACAAGTCTAGGATGTCAACTAAGACATAATTGAGGAAGAAAAGGGGTACTAGCTTACCTCTTGATGATTTAAGCCAAGGAAACTAACATGCAAGCCAAAAGATGTCTTCTCCTAGTCATGAGCTTTACAAAGATGGTGTTGGATTGCCAAATGGCCTTCAAAAGCCCATGTTACAACACTTCTCCCTCAAGAACTCTATCTCTACTCTCTCTCTAAAGCTCAATATGATGGTGAAGAATGAATTCTCTTAAGAGTCTCTAGTAGAGCCTAGAGAATAAGAGAGCTTGATCAAAAGGGTCAAAGATCGTGCTCAATCTCAACCCTTGGATGGAGGTCGAAAGGTGAAACACTTAAAAATTTGTCAAATAAAAATAATAGAGCACGACGCTGATGCGGGTACACTATGGGAAATTATGAACAAAGCTAGGGATGCAATACAAATGGGTAAAACTAATTTGACATTGTCACTTGAAGCCTTAATAATGCAAAATGGGAGGAAACAAGAAATTGGAAGGTACACGGATGTAATTTACACAACAAGGGAGGACGGTTGAAGGGCATGTGAGTGGCATGTGCAAAGGGTGGCTTGGAGGAAGGCAAGGAAGGCAAAAAACGTGATTTTGTGGTCCATGTGAAACCGAGTTGTATTGTTGCCTAATTTGGTCAAAGTTGTTTAGTTTTATTAGGACTCTTTAGTTTCCTAAGTAATTAGGTATTTAAGTGTCCTAGTTTATTTAAATTTCCTAAAATATTCATGTAATAGTTTCCTAGTTAGATAAGGAGAGTATTTAAAGTTTTCTTGTAGGAAATAGGGTTAGGGCTGAATTCTTTTGTCTTTTTAGACTAAGATTTTCGTTTTTTTATTGTTATTGTTCTTTTTAGACTAGGAATTCAGATTTTTGTTATTCTTTTTAGACTAGGATTTCTATTGTAAAGCCTATATAAAGGCCTAGAATTTGATGATGCGGGTGCGCTATGGGAAATTATGAACAAAGCTAGGGATGTAATACAAATGGGTAAAACTAATTTGACATTGTCACTTGAAGCCTTAATAATGCAAAATGGGAGGAAACAAGAAATTGGAAGGTACACGGATGTAATTTACACAACAAGGGAGGACGGTTGAAGGGCATGTGAGTGGCATGTGCAAAGGGCGGCTTGGAGGAAGGCAAGGAAGGCAAAAACGTGATTTTGTGGTCCATGTGAAACCGAGTTGTATTGTTGCCTAATTTGGTCAAAGTTGTTTAGTTTTATTAGGACTCTTTAGTTTTGTTGTATTTTAGCTTAGATTTGCTTGAATCCATAACCTAAGTCTAAGACAAGGTGACTAATGGGCCTGCGTGTCTGTTAGTGTGGCAACTTGTACTTAGGCATAGCTTGAATAGCTTAGTGTTGCTAATTGTATAAGTCTTGAAGAAAATAGCCTATAGGACATCGGACGTCCTCTGCACAAATAGGCAAAATTTGAACCAGCAATGTTGAAGATATGTCCTAACTTAAAGACCTCATTAATTGCAATACAACGTTAACCTGCAACTATCAATTAATGAAGGTTTCCATTCTTGGCATACACTCAGAAAAGGACATTCCTCCGCAAGTACACCGCCTATTTTTAGTAAAAAATCAGGAGACAGACTGCAAGTTGCAGGACAGCCTATCAGAAGTCAACAACAAGATCAGAGCATTAATTGCTCTTAAATTCAAGTTTGAAAATCACCAACGGCTCCAAGGTTCCTCCTGCATATAAAAGGAGACTTCATTGCTGCATAAAACACTCTTCAACTACTTCAACTCGAACCTTCATCTTCCAAGTGCATTAAAGCTAAAACGTCCTATATATATACATTCATTGAAGAGCTTCACTCTTAGACGTCCAGTCCATTAAAGCTCTTCATTGATTGCAACACCTAGCTTTTTATAGCTCACGAGAATTGTATCTTATTGATATCAATTCTCCCACACAAACACTTGGTCAACAAAATTTTTGTACACAATCCATTAGAGATTGAATTTGTAAAATATCTAGTGGAAAAACTTAGTACACGATTTTCAAATCCAAAGTTGACCACTTTGGTTGTGGACGTAGCACTTATTTATAAGTGTGAACCATATTAAATTTTCTGTCTACCTGAGTGTGTGTTTGTGAATTGTTTGTGTTGCTTTAAATTTCCAGATTTCCAAATTGTTGAGAACTGCTGATCTTAACCTGTGAAGATCAGCCATTCTCAACTTGTCCTATACTTTACAAGACTTCCGCCTGCAAATCTTTTCAAACTTAAAGTGAAGTAGACTTTTGGATCAAATTCCAAAAATAGGACATAGGCTATTCAACCCCCTTCTAGCCTATTCTGAGCAACCTTGGACCTAACAATTGGTATCAGAGCTTTACTCTTTGAAAACTTGTTTTTCCGAGATTAACCTCTTGAGAGATTAGAGATCATGGCTGCTCACCAAATGTTGGAAACTTCAAACGTGAACCATTGTCCTGTCTTGGATGAAGTTCACTTTGACATCTGGAAAGATAAAGTCAAAAGACATATGAACTCAATTGATAAACGTTTGTGGAAATGTGTTACAGATGGACCCAGAATTCCAATGAAGCCTAATACACTAGCCACGGTAGATCCAACGGCTGAACCTGAAGTACCAAAGCCAGAAGAAGAGTGGGATGATGAAGACAGAAAGAATGATGCTCTGGATGGAAAAGCCATCAACATCATTACCAGCTGTGTTGATATAAGCACTTATCAGCAGATTATCAACCTGGACACAGCAAAGGAGATGTGGGAAGCCATCCTTGAATATCTTGAAGGTGATGGTGAGACAAAGAACAACAAATTATATACCTGCATCCAGAAGTTTGACTCCTTCAAAAAGGATCCCAAAGAGTCTCTACGAAGCGCCTATGACAGATTCTATGAGGTAGTCAACTCTTGTTACTCCTTAGGAAAGAAGTATGAAAAGAAGGAAATAAACATGAGATTTCTAAATGCACTAGGCAGTTTATGGCATGTTAAAATCACTGCCATGAAAGAATCAAAAGATTTAAACAAATTGACTCTTAGAAATCTTTATGCCAGTCTTTCAGTTTATGAGCTTGAGATCCAACAAGCTCAAGAAATGGAAAAGAGTTTTAAAAACTTGTCATTACCAGCCATGTCTAATGAACCTTCATGTTCAACACCTGATGAAACCCCATCTACATCATCCATTGATGGTGATGATATTCTTTCTGACGAAGCATTTGCTATGTTTGTAAAGAAATATCAACGTTTTAAAAGGTTTAACAAATCATCATCACTTAGGCAGTCCTCTCACAAAACTGCCGTTCCTCATAGAACAGCTGCTCAACCTAAAAGCTCTGCTCCTTATAAATCAGCAGATCATCAAAAGGATAATGAGCTAGTTTGTTTTAATTGTAGGAAACCAGGCCATTTTGCGTCTCAATGTCCTAAGCCAAAGTATGAATTTTATAAGAAACGTCCCGAGTCAAAATTTCAAAAGCAAAAAGGGATGGTGGCTGAAGACATTGATGAAAGCAACCTACCTACATGGTGTGACACTGACACTGATGAGGATGACTCTTGTTATTTTGCTGAAGAAGCAAACATATGCCTTATGGCCAGGGAGTCGCCACATGATTCAGTGAGGTCACTACCATTTCAACAAGATGACAGTGATGATGATGATGAGCTTAATGAACCTTCAAAGGGAGAGCTCATCAAAGCAAACAAAGATATCTTTGGAAGAGTTTTCAAAATTCAAAGCTGCCTATGTAAAACTAGCCAAGAAGCATGAACTAGTTGTCTCTGAGAAATCAACCTTGATGTCTAAGATCAAAGATCTTGATAGACAGCAAGCTGAAAGTATCAAATTGCAAAAAGAGAACAAAACTTTGACTAAAAAAGTGGACTTCCTACTTGAACACATCAAGAAGGTAAATTCTGAGAAAGATGACCTTCAAAAGGTTGTCAATACTTGGAATAACTCTAAAGGAAACTTTGATACCATTCTCTTAAACCAAAAAACTTTAGATGACAAAACTGGTATTGGTTTCCAAAGTGAGTTCAATGAAGGTAGTTCTTCTGGTTCTCAAAAGGATGAGACATCTGTTGTGACTGCTAAAGAATTGGCTGTAGAAGTTTCTTATGACCAGCAGTATCCCAAAAGGCAAGGACTTGGCTTTAACAAAGTTCCTTTTGTTTATCCCAAGAATACAAAAGGCAAGTCCAAAGGAAAGCAATCTGCCAGCAATGACTCTGCCAATAGGGAGTCTGAGCAACTTAAACCTGCTATTAGTCACCCTAAGAAAACAGGGATGACTAGTGGCAAGTCAAAGAACACTCAGCTCAAGCCTATTAAATTTGTCAGGGGCAAGACTGCTGATCCCAACACTGCCTATAAAAGGGTGAAAGGAATGAATTCTGCTAATAAAAAGCTTAAAGGACATGTGCATGAAAATGCAAAATCTTTTGATAAGAGGTCTACCTATGATAAACCTTACATCAATGAGAAAAGGCATTATCAGCCTAAATCCTATAGGCCAGTTATCAGCACAAAGGTCATTCCAAAGACTGCTGATAATAAGAAGCCTCAAAAAGAAATCATTACTCATGTTGAAGGATTTCACAAATGCTCTTTCTGCAAAGGCCATGGTCATAAGATTCATGAATGCCTTCGGAGATTCACACCTAAATCTAGAGGATTTACACCTTCAAAGGTTAAACAGGTGTGGATCCCAAAAGGATGCTAACCTTGAGGACCCAAAAATAAAAGGGGACCATATTCTTAAATGTCTATATTTCAGGAATGCTTTATGGCTGTCAATGAAGAAGAGAAAGATCTATGGTATCTAGACGGTGGATGCTCAAAGCATATGGTGGTGATCCAAATCTTCTCTCAAGTATTGTTGAAGCAAAGGGTCCCTCGGTCATTTTTGGAGACAACTCAAAGGGAAGACCATTGGTTATGGTAGTATAATCAGGGGCAATCTCTCCATCAGCAAAGTCTCTCGGTTGAAGGTTTAAAGCACATCTCAGCATATCACAATTACGTGATAAAGGTCTAACCTGTCGTTCTTCTCAAGTCACTGTCTCATAAAGGACAATGAGACATGTTCAACTATTCGACGGGATTCGAAAAGGAAATGTCTATCTTTGTTGACCTAAATCTTTGTTGGAAGAAAATCAAATCTATGCTTAGTTGCAAGGTCATCAACCGACAATGGTGGTTATGGCACAAAAGGCTTAGCCATCTCAACTTCAAATATTTGGAGAAACTATCAAAGGACAATCTAGTTGTTGGTTTGCCTAAAATATCACTGAATCACACTCCTGCAGAACATGTCAACTAGGCAAACTACACAAATCTTCATTCAAAAGCAAGCCTTATCAACAATCGACCTCTAGCTCTTGCACATGGATTTGTTTGGACTGTAACTACTACAAGTCTTGGTGGCGGCAAGTATACCCTTGTGGTAGTTGATGATTACTCAAGATTTACTTGGGTAGAGATGATGTCCTCCAAAGATGAAGCATATGACATCATTACTAAACTCTTCAGAAGACTTCAGACTCAGAAGCTGGATGATATCTCTGATGTCGGATCGGACAATGGAACGAGTTCAAGAACAATGTCGCCAAATATTGTGATGACCATGGAATTGGTCACAATTTCTCTGGTTGGCACACCTCAACAAAATGGAGTTTGAAAGGAAGAACGAACTCTCATTGAAGCGGGAAAGACAATGATTGAAGCCAAACCGCCTATGTATTTCGGGCGGCGTGAACACCGCTTCACACAAAACAGGTCTATCATAAACAAATTTCATAACAAAACTCCATATGAAGTGTGGAGAGGCAGAGCTCCCAACATTGGATTCTTTAAAATATTTGGTTGTAAATGCTATGTTCTTTACAATGGTAGAGAACATAGAGGTAAATTTGAATCCAAAAGTGATGAAGGAATTTTTCTGGGATATGCTAAATTTTCGAAAGCTTATAGAGTTTACAATAAAACATCTCTAAGAGTTGTTGAATCTGTACATGTTTCTTTTGATGAATTTGATTTTATTGGGCCACATTTGGCTCCTAAGGTTGCTAATGATTCTGATGAGTATGAGACAGGTACAGACCAGCCAAGCACAAGATCTGCAGATCCCACTCCTTCACAAGTTCCTTCAAGAGTCAACTTAATAGAATCCTCAAATGAACCAACAAATGGAAACTCTGAAAATCCTGAATCCACTTTGCCTTCCACACCAGAAGTCATACAACCTACCTTGGAATTAACCTATCCTTGAAAACCAAGCTTGACACTTCTACTTCTCAAGAATCCAACTCGCGATGCAATAGGACAAGTTCAACTGCGAAGTTAGGAAGTAAAAGATCATCCTATCACTCAAATCATTGGAGATCTTAATGCGGCGTTCAAACTAGACAAGCTTCAAGGAATGAATGCATGTATTCTACCGCATTTGTATCTAACATTGAACCCAAAAGATTGATGAAGCTCTGGAAGATCCAAGTGGGTGGAGGCTATGCAAGAAGAGCTAAACCAATTTGACAGATGCCAAGTCCGGTCACGGTCCCTAGGCCTAAAGGACAATTATTGGCACAAAGTGGGTTTTCGAAACAAAATGGATGAAAACGGCAACATTACGAAACAAGGCCGACGGTAGCCCAAGGATATAGACAGGAGGAGGGTATTGACTATGATGAGACATTTGCTCTGTTGCAAGATTAGAGGCTATCGATTATTCTTGGCCTATGCCTCTTACAAAGACTTCAAAGTTTATCAAATGGACGTGAAGAGTGCATTTCGAATGGAGAACTTCAAGAAGAAGTCTATGTAGAGCAACCTCCTGGATTCATTGATTGCGAAGAGAAGATGTCTACAAGCCGAGGAAAGCCCTTTATGGACTCAAACAAGCTCCAAGAGCAGGTATGAGACCCTTTCAAAGTTCTTGACATCTCAAGGCTTTGTAAGAGGTCAAATTGACACTACTCTTTTCATTATGAAACATAAATATCATTCCTTACTTGTTCAAATTTATGTTGATGATATTATTTTGGTTCTACTAATGAAAATCTTTGCAAAAGGTTTGAAAAGCTTATGCGAGTAAATTTGAGATGAGCATGATGGGAGAGCTCAACTTTTTCCTTGGTCTTCAAATTCAACAAAGTTCAAATGGTATCTTCATCATCAAGCCAAATATGCAAAGGATGTTATCAAGAAATTTGGTCTTGAGAATGCAAACGACTTGACTCCTATGGCTACTAACGCCATCTTGACAAAGATGAGAAGGGCAAGAAAGTGGACATGACTCTTTACGGGCATGATTGGTTCACTTTTATACTTAGCGCTAGTAGACCCGATATCATGTTTTGTTTGTGTTTGTGCTAGATTTCAAGCTGATCCAAAGGAATCTCACCTACAAATCAAAAGAATCATCGATATTTGATAGATACTTCCAATTTGGGAATCTGGTATCCTAGGGATTCATCTTTTAATCTTATAGGCTATTCTGATGCTGATTTTGCTGCATGTAAAGTTGACAGGAAAAGCACAAGTGGGACATGTCAATTCTTAGGAAATAGACTTGTCTCATGGGCCCAAGAAGCAAACCTCTGTTTCAACTTCAACAAGCGAAGAATATATAGCTGCGGTAGCTGCTCACAATTGTGTGGATCAAACAGCAACTTGTTGACTATGAGATTAAGACTGCTGATTGTCCTATAATGTGTGACAACACATCAGCAATCTCAGTATCTCAAAATCCTGTCATGCACTCCAAGACAAAGCACATTGATGTGAGATATCACTTTCTTAAAGATCATGTTGAAAAAGGTAACATCAGCATGCAATATGTGCCTACAGAGAATCAGGTAGCAGACATCTTCACAAAACCACTTGATTCAACCAGGTTTGCTTATTTAAGAGGAGAGCTTGGGATGCTTGACCTCAATCCTTAACCTTTTCTAGCATATTCCTTAAATCATTTCATAAACTGCTGCTATAGAACTACCTATGCAAATCAACCGATCGCAACTCTGCCGAATATATAGCCTTGAGTAAGTATCTATCTCCATGTCGGCAATCTTTATAGAAAATAGGCAGACCTAAGTGCGTTGTGCAAACAGTCACTCATCAGGTCATAAATGCGGACTTCAAAAATTATCAAATACCATTTATTGACCGGTCAGAAGTACAAAAAGGCGAATGATACAGTATTTCTTCACATTTTTCAAAAACCGCCATTTGCTAGTTTTCAAAAACCTCTCGACTTCCAATCTGCAATCTTCCCAAATCCTTTCAAATCTTCAAATTTCTCTGGTTCTCAAGCAGAAATCATCAATGGTAATGATTTCTACACCTTCTAATTTGTTTAAATCAAGTTTTATGGTTTGCATTAACCTAATTTGTGTAATTTCGAACTGTACATCATTGATGAACTGCAAAATCTTGAAATTGGTGTTTGAATCCTGTTTGTGTGGCATAACATTGTGACTTCAGATTTCTGTGATATTATGTCTTCAGCTTATGCAATCCTGTTTACTTAAAAGTGACAAAATCAGTAGATGTTTTGAAACCCAGTTCATAAACTGTTCTTGTCAGTTGTCATCATACGCACATGTTTTGGGTTTTAATCTGAACAGTACCTGTTTGTGTTAATATCGGCTGATTACTTGTATCGGATGTTTTAAACATACCTTCCTATATCTATGTGCTGTTCTCATATCCACCAACTGTATAGGCAAGGACTAAATCTTCCAAGGCTACCGACACAACGTCTTCCTCTGCATCTGCTAAGCCATCTAGAGCTAAACAGGCTGCAAATCTTCCACTAAGAATTCTCCCCAGGTCAAATTATCACCCTGGGATGACAATCGATCGAGACTCCATCATAAGCACAACTGCTGGCGATGCCCTGCTTAAAGATCTGACAGAATGTGGGCTTCTTCCCTTGTTTCAACTAAATGATACCCTACTACAATGCTTTCGAGGAATTTTACACTCGAATGATCCTGCCTCCTCCTCCAGCTAATGGCCATGAGCCGGTCAACCTAAGCTACATCAAAGGCTACATCAGAGGCCACTACATCAAGTTAACCTATAAGGATATTGGGGCAATCCTTGAACTGCCTATTGAAGGCAAACTGGATTTGACCGATGCTGAATCGACGCTTGCTTGGGAAATGATGCGAGGATCTGCTCAACCTGAAAGATTTTCTGAGATGTCCAGGAATCTCTTCCCTGAAAACGCTTATCACATCAGTCATCTGATCGATAAGAGCATTCTCTTCAAGAATGGGGCAAGAGACATCTTTACATCTCAACAACTTCTGTGGACCAAAGCTGTAATTCTCCGAAAGCAGCTTAACTGGGCAAAAATCATTTTCTCTATGCTATCTCAAAGTGTTGCTGACGTCCAAGCTAACCCCTCTATGCGACGACCTTTCGTAAGGGTCATCAATGTCATTCTTCGCAGATTTGAAGAGATCGATGAAAAGGTTATCGCTGACGACCTCATCAAGGTGTCTAACACCTACGTCTTCACAGTCAACAACGTCACCCGTTACCGGGATGATATGGCCAAGCGGACAATCATTGTTGCTGCTGCTGCCGCTTCTTATACTAGTGGCACCTCTACCCAAGCCAGCAAGGGTAAGAGAAAAGTCACTTCTTCTGCATCTGAGACACCTGCTGAGGAGGAGCCTAAACCTATAGGGGCTGAACTTCCTGAGAACTTTGATCTCAGTAAACTTGATCATGATCCCTATGAGCCTTCTGAGCCTCCTTCCAAAAAGTCCAAACATTCCTCCACTCTCACCCTCCGTCTCAAGAAAAACCGCAAGTCTCGCACAAGATCTGAGGTTGAAAAGGATACCACTACCTTCAAACCCGCAGATCTATCCAAACCCTCACTCAAACAGACTCTTCAGCCCACGGATGAATCTTTTGGTCTACCCAAAGTTACATCTATCACTCCCCCTACACAAACAGTCTCAAACCAAACCGATCCTTCTCCTGTTGTTCCTCCACCTGCAGTTTCAACAGCAACTACACCATCTCCAACTTCTGCAACCTCTACTCATGCACGTCGTTTTAAAAAGAGTGCCAAGAAGAACGTGCATTTTGCTGAAGCCACTGATCCCTCTTCTCCATCTTCACCTACTCATACTCCTTCTCCTTCTCCAATGCTACCCACAACCACTTCCACCTCTCCTACTTCTTCACCTCCACACTCTGAATCTCTCCACACAACTCCCATCCAAACGCCTTCCACCTCTCCAACCTCTCCCACTCATCAGCCATCTTCGAAGCGTCCTATCTCTCCTTCTTCTGACATGCCTACCCCAAAATGCATCAAGATCAATCCCTATAACCATCTTCATCCTGAGGTTCAGGATCTGCTGTCCTTCCGAGACAGCAGACCTAAACCCAACCCTGCCGATTCTGACCCAATCCTTTCTCTCCTTAACTACCCCAAGAAAATTCCCTGTCAGCCAATGTCTGCAGGTGAAATTATCTTTCAATGGGGTGCTTTCTATGAACCCCTTCCTCCAGCCTGGTCCCAGTAATTTTTCTCCCACAACTCCGCGGTGCAAGATCTCATGATCTTCAACCAATGGGTTGCCATTCATAAGGACCTAGGTCTTCCTATCCCCACCAAGTCAGACATCTCTCCCTTCCTTTCTCTGCCTAAACCCCCAGTTTTCACCCTCATTTGCCACCCTTCTGTCCTTCTTCAGCATGTGGTCTACGACTTCTTTGATGTAGTCACCACCTTTTTAGGCTTTAACCCTTTCATCCCTACTCTATACTGTTCACCTCACACTATTTCTATCCCTACTCCTTTTCTCATTGGTCTTCTACGGACTCGATCCCGTGCACCTCTCGTCCTTCCACATTATCCATCCCTTCGTCTGACCTACCCTAGCCAATCTCCACCCTCTACCAGCCATATTTCCATTTCATCCTCCTGCCATTTTCCATCATCCTCCAGCCAGTCCCAGTCTTCTACCAGCCATGCTCCACCCTCCCCTACCCAACCTACCTGCCAACCTTCCTCCTTCACCAGCCATCCTTCCCCCTCAGCAGGTCCGTCCTCCCCTCCAGCGAGTCATCCTGACTCTTCTGATACATACCCTGCTGAGGCTGTTCATAAATTCTTGAAAGATTTTGAGGTCATCTCTGTTGACCTAACCAAGGCCCTGCACCAGCTCTCTGCCGATCAGTCCCACATCACCCATGTCCAGGCTGACTGCATGACCCAAGTCATGGAAATTTCAAGGGGTGCAAAGGCCGCCTCGATGCTCGCTGCGCTCCATCTCTCGCCCCGAATCGTTAGCGCAAGATCTCAAGAACTTCCTAACACTGCTATCTTCAAAGCCAATTGGGACAACCTCTCAACAAAGATGATGCAGACCATCGACATGATTGACGCTGGCTACAAGCTTGTGCTTCAGTCCCAACGCCATGCAAATCGCTCTGTTCACTCCTCCGTACGAGCGACACGCACTCTCACCTCAAAGCACTTGGCTTTCTATCACAAGGAGCACAAGACTACTGAGGACCGCCTCGGATTCATTGATACCTCGCTTGCGTCCATGAAGGAGGAGATAGCTAGACTCAACAATGATCAGCGGACTAGGCTCATTGAGCATAATGCTCGCGAGAAGAACAAAGAGCTCCTCCGAATTGGCACACTAAAGAAGAGCTAGCAAAGAAAAGAAGAGATTGCAAAACTTAAGGCTGCTGTTGACTCTAAATGGGCATCAAGAGGTTATGGGCAATCATCAGGCAAAGGCAAAGGTCATACTTTATCTCGATCATCCTCTCGAATTGGCAGATAAATTCTGGTATAAACTTTTGCAAAAACTTTGTAATTAAACTCCTTGTTTAATTAACAATGTCTATATTTTAAATTTTCATGCTTTGTTTATGAACTGCCTACTCTGTGTGTGCATAAAATTTAAACCACTGGTTTAAAGACATGTTTTATACTGCCTATTCTACCTAGTCTGCATGTCTTTAAATTCAATCCAATTACAAGTGTCTGATGCTTAATTTCCCATTTGTAAACACTTTGTAATTTTCGAATACGATGACCTTTGTGTAAGTTCATCTAGGGCATGTGTTAGGAATATGCCTGTAAATCAGCTGATATATATGTATGCATATTCCAACACAGTGATTTGCTTGTTCCCATTACAACGCATGTTTCACAAGTGGCTAAAAGGGCGCGCCGGTTAGTGTGGCAGCTTGTTGAAACAATGCATAGGTCATTAGACTAGGAAGTCTTTGTACATATCCGAGTCTTTGTCCTACCGAATGATGACAAACCTTCATATGAATCAAGCTCTTCAATTTGCCGGTTGACGTGACTATCGGCAGATGTCTCACTAGCACATTCCCTTCGGCTATGACGCCTAAATAGCCATCTCTACATCGAGTTCTATATCGGCACTCTAGTATCCGCCAAAGCACTTCATCGAACAACTGCAGAGAAGCTATTTATTCAAGAGGAACATCGTGACCATCGCGGTTTCTACATCGCGGTTCTATAATGGCGGATCTTAGAATCGGCCAAATCCTCATCAAAACAAGCGAGAAACCGTAAGATCACGAGATACATCGGTCGTTACTCAATGCACTTCAAGACAAAATAGATCCGTTACAAGATCGTCGACAAATCCAAGATACGCATCGATGTCCGCACCTTCACGTTTATCCAATAGACATTTCCTCTTCGAACAGTGTTCGCGGTCTTCAAAGCTTCATTTCGAGAAAAGGCCAAGCACGGACGCACTACGGCCAAAGCAATGAAACGTCCACATCAATCGCCGCATCCAGGCTAAGCTCGACACGTCCATCTATGTCCGGCTGTGTCACGGATCATCTTCAAGACTCAAACCTAGCGAAGGTCTTTGCCCAACAAATCCAAAGATGTACTCTGTCTACATCACAAGATTCAGTTCACCAACGGGCATAAACCTATTCAATACACCAACGGTCACATCTTCTTCTTAAGCTATATAAGAAGACTCTCATCCTCACTTCAAAAAAAAAAAAGAGCACAAGAGAGAGAGCACAAGCACTAGAACACACAAAGTGTATGCTTATGCTTGAGAAAGGTTGTGGTATTGATCTTCATTTCTTCAATCCGAACCACTCCTTGAGTGAGAAATCACAAGTGTAAGAACAAACACTTTGTGAGAGAGAGAGAAGAAAATCCAAAAGCTGAGAAGCTCTGCTTGATCAACAACCTTGTTGTTGATTTGAGTTCTTCTTCCTTCGAAGAACTCAGTCTCTTCAGTGGACTCAACTCCATCATCCAGTAAAGAGACCAAGTATCTTACAGATCGTTGAAGCCAGATCAAGCTTGAAGATGTCCGATGAAGAGCCAGAACTTACATGTCCAGATTGCATTCATATCGGCAGACTTATACTACATTATAAGTGTGCCGATTGTGCAATAAGGTGTCATCATATTTGGTCGAGTGCTTAGCACTCGTTGTTCAAATACTTGCTATTTGAACAACTCCTAATATTCTCTTCTCACAACAAATATATCAAATTGAAACTACGGGAAGATGTCTTAATAAATATTAAGTACATCTTCTAATGTATTTTCGATATATTTGATTTCGCTTTCTTCATTTCTCCTTCTTTTTCCTAAGGAGATTGCTAGGATAGAGAGTCTAGGTTGATGTACTAAGCATGTTTGCCTTTGAGCAAACCTCTGCTGAATTTTAATATAATATATATATTTGTTACATTCAGCCTTGATTTCTCTTTCTTGTATAATTTGCTTTATCATGTGCAATCTGTTTAAGGAAAGTAAATGATGCATCTAATACAGATTATAGTCAATGTCAAGTTCTCTTTCATATCAAATCTTTACGTTACTTTAATCTAAATTGTTAAACTTATCTTTGTTTATTCTTCCGTTGCTCAAACTCATTTCCATCGGCTAAGTTAAACATATATCTTCCAACCGCATGTTTCATATCTGCGATTCTAATGTCCATGATCTACATCTGCGATCTAGGATGTCCTATGTTTCTAACTTCGCTAAGCATTACGATAAGGAAGATGATAAACTTGTATTAATCATTTCATCTACTCCTCAATTTTTAAATGTTAAAAATTGGATGAAATTTTTATTACATAAGTATAGGCTATTCACCCCCTCTAGCCTATACACCGAGCAACCCTCGGACCTAACAATTGGTATCGAGCGCACTCGTAAACCTTATTTCGGCTTAATAACCGAGAGTTTAGATCCCCCGCTCGATTAGATGCATAGTCAAAAGGAGTCTTTTCAAAATCTTTTATCCACAAAAACCTTTTGATGGAGAATCCCGAAAGCCTTTTGAAAACCATCTTCAAATCAAAATAAATTTTGTTTTCAAAAATATGTGAGAAAGAGTATTATGATGACAATGTGTTCACTATAAGAAAATTTATCATATATCGAATTACATTGATATTGTGAAGATAAGTATTATAGTGGAAGTTGATTTGCTAAGGATTATGCATGTTTCATAAGTCTCGTTCTCAAATCTTGGTATCTTCTTTGGCAAATGGGTTAAACTCATATTTGATGGATGAATTACTTAGAATCCCTTCCAAAAACATGCTCTCTTGACATAAGGCTAACGATTGTTCCAATCCAACACCTTCTCAAGAAAACTTTTTATAAAAGTTTAGAGCAGAGGAAATAAGAAGAGTTTCAAAGAAAATTCAAAGGAAATCAAAAATATGTCATCTTCAAAATCACCGTGATTGTAAGATCTTGGCCTAAGGACATCAATGATGAGTTTGTCTTTCTTCAATGTAAAGCCTCACCGAGCAAGAATACACTCAAGGAACCTATGCTCGTATTAGAAATGGTGCTTCAACGACTATGAGCAGACGCGTTCAAAGAGTCTAATGAGGAAGTAACCCCAGCTCCAAATTTCTTAACACTTTGGGTTACACTTATAAGCTGTATTTTGAATAATTATTCTTTTGTCATGCTTATTAAGTCTCATTTGTATTATTGGATTACTAGAGCTATCTTTAGCTCATAAATGTTGCTAATTTTCTCTATGAGTACTTTGGGCAGGAACTCATATGACAGAAAAGGTCAATCATGCAACATCTCTCTCAATCGGCAGATAGTAACATGGTGCCGATTCATGAAGGATCGCGATCACTCATGAGAACTCACTCATGTCCTTCACTCACTCAAGGTCAAAATCTTCACTGCTGGACTTTACAACAATGAAGTGAAAAATCTGCGATAAGTCCAAAGGAGTTGATAAAGACCCTCTCTCATGCCTATACATAACAAAGTTAGCTATTTGCTTTCCAATGACTGTGCTCATGTCTCGAACTAATATGCTTATACATATCATCGACAATAATGCATAATAACTGTCATACTTGCACTTTCATTAATATACATTGATTGTATGATTTGTTTTATGCAAATGATTTTTCAAAAACAAATCGGCACTTTTCTATCGGTGATTTCAAGTGTTTTTAAACCCCGTAGTTGGTGAATTTCCACATCGCCAACCAACACTTCATAAGCTCGGTTTATGTGCTGACTTATAGAAGTAAAATCCTTTAAAGACCTACTCTCTCAAGTCTATTAAAGGTGGAGGCACACTTTTCGAAGTTTGAGCCGATTAAAGTTAAGACTATTTTCAAAATCTTGGAAAACGACAAGTCGGTCAACATCAATCCTTACCAAGAATCTTGAAAATATCTAGACTTCACACCTATCCCCCAAGGCGTGATCGAAGGACAATTCAACGGTAAAGCTCCATTATTGAGTATCCTTCGTCTAACCTCCGTGAGTATAAGTAGAGCTCCTTCTTCATTCAAATCTCTACTATGACATAACTCACAAACCGCCTATAGATTACACTAGTTACAAATCGATGATTCAAAATCTCACAAATGTTGCAAAATCCAAGTCCTAAGATTGGATCAAGACAATTCCTTAACAACGGGTATGATTCCTTCATATTCATTCAATGTTGTTTCGATTTTATTTGTACTTCACAAGAGCTGATCTAAATTTCTCTCAATAATGAATTTCCAAAATCATTCATAAAGCTGTGAAAATTATTTCTCAAAATCTTTTTCAATACATAGTTTACAAATATGAGAGAAATTGCATCAAGTCCTGTACCGTAAATCATTAATTATGGTTCCAGTCTTGTTGAGAAAACAATTGATAAAAAGAACTTCTTTTGTCTCGTCCGATAATCATAGAAGTTTGCCGTCAAGCATAATTCATATGCTGCAAACATGATTGTCGAACACTTACGAACTCTTTTAGTCAATTAGTTTTAAAAATAAGATAGAAAACCATCAATTAATGCCGTAAAAGTGATTTCATTTTCTCTTCTAACTTTTAGCTATCAATCTCATTGATACTCTAAAATGTCTGAGATGAATCACTGGGAAAATCAATTAGCACATACTCATTCCACTTTTGGAAGTCGCTTGCATACTTGAACTTCACGAAAAGATCCCGAAAAGAAATGTCAAATGTTTGGAAAACATTTAACATATTGCCATGTGCAACAAGTCTTCGGTTATATGTAGGTATGCCGACCATCACCTCAAAGATGGCCGATGCAGATAATTCGCTTGAATTATGTAGCTAATATGGAATTGACAAAGATGACGAACCGCTAACAACGACCATAAGTCCCTGTGAATATCAAAGGGGATTCATGGGCCAAGCAAGACATCTTTGACGGCCATCACCCTTCGGTGTTCTCATAATGACCCGAAGAAGTGAAGATGTTCGCCTCCCGAGAGTTGGAGGAGATCAAAAGGGAACACGGCCATCTTCTTATCATCCAACTCCTTCTAAATCCTTGACCAATGACTCCCAATCTAATGTCTAGGATTAGGATCTATAGGACACAAATTTGTAACATGTATTTCTTTCTGTAAATTGAATCATTGTATCTTTCTCATGTAATCGGCAGTTCAGTCAAAAATCCAGTTGTATTGTTCTTGTAATCAGCTGATCCTTGCATCATACCGTGTAAAACTACTTGGATCATTGAATACAAGTTCTGCAACTTTTTCTCATGCTCATCTACTTGTCTGCATTCCTTTGATAGCATGAAATAATGTGTTAAAGTGTGTTGATCAAACCTATCATTCTTTGATTATCTCTATTTTATTCTGGTGATTAAAAGAATTGCTCTCAATGAAATGGTCACTCTACCGAGACACAAACTCTGCTGACATCCCATCAAACCTTTCTTGAACAATCTCGCTAAATCAAGTTATGGTCTTCTACTACCGCTTAACTCTCATCCTTAGACACCATGATAATTGCCTTTCGAATCTAATCTTTTCACAATGATTAAATTCAAGTTACGCGAATCTATAGTCTCTTAACAAATAGGCATACTGCAGTATTCATGATCTTCATGTCAATCTATCGATGAATCTGCTATTACTCAATCTCTATTCTTCATGATTAAAAGGTCAAGATTGTTAGTAAATCTACTTTGAACAACAGTGTCTGCTAAATTGAACCTTTCAAGACAATCCAACAGCACTTTGTGTTCTTAGTAATGACAACTACCAAATCTTGTATACCCTATGAGATTGAAGTTATAAAGGCTTGATTAGTTGTCTCCATTATAATGGCTCAAACAGCTAATTGGTATACAGATTGAATTCCAAAACACTCTGCTACACCTTATCATGTGATTCTTTGTTAAAAAGGATGTAGTTAAAATCTCTAGTAACTCGACCTATCCTCAAGATAGTCAGACATTCAAGAAATCTTGGGAAGACTAATATTTTCAAATATTATGTCCTTCCTCAGAGTGAACACCGATATGACCCCGTTTCATATAGGCTACGTCTCACTCTCTTCGAACAAGTCTAGTCTGCAGATCTCTTCCCTTGCCATAGAATGCCTAGATCTGCTGATTAGAAAGAAGAACGGACATCACTTCAGGTACACATGTAACATCTCACTTGATCTATTTAATATTCTTACTAAGCTTTATTAATCTTAAATAGATTGATGTCCATTATAAATAGAGTCTATTCAATTGATATCAGCTGTCCTTAACTTAGCTGATATTAATCACACTCCCAATAATAGACACAACAATCAATATCAGCAGTTCCCACTCTAGCAAAAACCTAATACAACCTGCTAATAGTGTCTTCATTTAAAAGACTCTTCAAATCTCCCAAAATTGGTATCAAACTTCAAGATTGATATCAGACAATCTTAAGACACATTCGTCTAAAACCTCCACATATGTGTCATGTACAATGTGCCATATGGCTTGGACAAGTTATTTCGTCCCCAATTCATTCTTAAACAACCAATGCTGTTCTATTGTTGATTAATTTACTCAAACAACTCGTTTGAAGTAAAATAACAGCTTATATTATCCCTGGAAGCAGTTGTACCCATTAATATCACAATAAAGGCAATCAAATTAATCTGGTCTCAAATTAATTTTTAAACTTCTTGTTTGAAATTAATATAAATATCTTCTAGACTGCCTATGCACTAGCCATTATTACACTAAGCATGATGACATAATCCAAAATCAGACTATCATTACTGTCATTAAATGCACTCACTTCTTTAAGCCCCCAAAATGTCTTTTCCCATTCCTCTAATCAAGAAACCCTTTCATCTTCTCAAAGTTGTATAAAATTGGTATCAGTTTCCAAAAACAACAAACTGACTTCTGCGTTCCTCAAAAATCTCTCCACAAATAGAGTCAGTTGCATCATGTGTTCACCAAATCTGCCTAGTCCTCCTCATCGACCCATCTCCCACACTGAATGGCGTCATCGAATGATGGTTCTTCTTGCCACTCCTCCTCCACCAGTGATTCAACGACCTCGTCAAATCTCTCGTCGTGTAAGGAATCGTCTTCGAGACCCCAGGAACAGTGTATCCAATTTCATCCCTTGGACTCCCACAAGAGACAATACTGCTACTCGCACCTGCTCCCATCGCCTCAAATGCTCACCTCGAGCAACCCTCATCTCGGGAGGAGCTTCACCAAACGCCAATTCGTCAAATCCAGCGGTCAATGTTCCTTTCGATTAGAATCAGCAGACCTTCATCCTCTAACTCTACTTCATTAGGATGACTAGCTAGGTCTCTGTTTTATAAATCTAACTTTCCTTTGCCATATCAATGATAAATATGTAATGTGTTTAGTCTTGTGTACATCTGCCTGTCGTTATTTGACATTTTCTTTTCAGTTAAAAATTAAAAATTTGTCCTGGTACATACTCGTTCATGCCTGCAGTTTACTGTCTTGATGAACTTCATCTATACTTCGTAGGCAGACCTTACATCTCATGTTATAGATGTATATCTCATACATCCAACAACAGTCAACATAAGACTCAGCCATACTTGCTTGTTTTGACTTGATATACCTTAAAGAGAAAACCATTTTGAATGCTTTACTACTCACCAATTGGTTTCACTAATTAAACAACTTACCCTATTTTGCCTCTCCTATCCCAAAATAAAGCGTATCACACTCCATTCTTGTAAAATCTTCTTACAAGCAATGGAAACACAATTTCTAACCTCGATATCCTTTTATGTATGTCTCATACATGAAAGTTGTGTATCATAAGCTATCTGCACATTAAGAATCTGTAAATATGACAAGTAACTGTATTCCCTCGATAAAGTCTATATTTTCTGCAGAATTACATCCTGCAAATCACCTCGGCATTTCTCAAACGACAGCATGCTCTCTCTACCTGTCAAAATTCATACCTTATGAATTACCATAAGCATGTTCTCCCTCATATTTAGGTTATAATACTCCAAAATTCAATTGATAACTATCAATCTATCTTCAACTTGTGGCCATTAAGGAGGAGAAATTATGAAGTAGTAATGGCCCCAAGCAATTGAATATGTGAAAGGAGAAATTGAAGTAGTAATGGTAGTAATGGCCCCAAGAAATTGTGAAGTAATAATAACCCCAACTAGTAAGGAGGAGAAAACTAGTAAGTAAATGTGAAATATTAACCCCAACTAGTAAGGAGGAGAGAAATTATTGTAGGCTCCAAGTAATTATAATTATAGTAAGATTAACACTATTCAGAACACTATTCATTAAGAAAGAGAGATTGTAATGTGTCAATCTTTATGTGAAATATTAAGGAGGAGAGATAAACAATTAGTAAGATTAAGAGATAAACAAATATTAAGGAGAAAATTGAAGAAAGAAGAGAAATTGAAGAAAGGAGAGATTGTGAAAATTGCAAGTAATCAATGAACCTTTCAGGAGGAGAGACCGTGAAGAAGTAATAGCCTCAAGTAATTATAAAGGAAGTCAGGCCTTAAGAAATTATAGTAGGATTAACACTATTAAGAACAATAAGGAGGAGAGATAAACAATTATTAAGAAGGAGAGGTAGACAACTTGTAGGACTGTTGTAAGATAGTATCTACCCATACAGCTTAACACTATATGACTATTATAATATGCTGACTTGATGAAGATGCTTAATCAAATCGATTAAGTCACTTATACTTTCTACTTCTTGCTTGAGCAACATTCTTCAGATCATCCGATGCAAGAAACACACTCTTAAGGCAATATTATCATTTGCCTAATAAACATTTCAGTTATTGCTTCGTATTTGTTCTTTCATTTATCGAGTCTGTAAATACTTAGCAATAGGTGACTATACATACGCTATCGCTTGTAAGTTCAACCTAGGGCATGTCTTGATATAAACGAATATTCGGTAGTGGCATGTTATTACTAAGGTTTGAACAAGCGCTTTATAGAGCTATATGTATAAGTCAATTGTAGTAATGGTCCCAAGCAAATAGGAGGAGATTGTTAGGAATATGCACGTAAATCAGGTGATATATATGTATGCATATTCCAACACGGTGATTTGCTTGTTCCCATTACAACGCATGTTTCACAAGTGGCTAAAAGGGCGCTGCAGGTTAGTGTGGCACTTGTTGAAACAATGCATAGGTCATTAGACTAGGAAGTCTTTGTACATATCCGAGTCTTTGTCCTACCGAATGATGACAAACCTTCATATGAATCAAGCTCTTCAATTTGCCGGTTGACGTGACTATCGGCAGATGTCTCACTAGCGACATTTCCCTTCGCTATGATTGCCTAAATAGCCATCTCTACATCGCAGTTCTATATCGGCAGACTCTAGTATCCGCCAAAGCACTTCATCGAACAACGCAGAAGCTATTTATTCAAGAGGAACATCGTGACCATCGCGGTTTCTACATCGCGGTTCTATAATGGCAGATCTAGAATCGGCCAAATCCTCATCAAAACAAGCTGAGAAACCGTAAGATCACGAGATACATCGGTCGTTACTCAATGCACTTCAAGACAAAATAGATCCGTTACAAGATCTGTCGACAAATCCAAGATACGCATCGATGTCTGCACCTTCACGTTTATCCAATAGACATTTCCTCTTCGAAGTGTTCGCGGTCTTCAAAGCTTCATTTCCGAAAAGGCCAAGCACGGGCCGCACTACGTCAAAGCAATGAAACGTCCACATCAATCACCGCATCCAGGCTAAGCTCGACACGTCCATCTATGTCCGGCTGTGTCACGGATCATCTTCAAGACTCAAACCTAACTGAAGGTCTTTGCCCAACAAATCCAAAGATGTACTCTGTCTACATCACAAGATTCAGTTCACCAACGGGCATAAACCTATTCAATACACCAACGGTCACATCTTCTTCTTAAGCTATATAAGAAGACTCTCATCCTCACTTCAAAAAAAAAAAAAAAAGAGAGCACAAGTGCACAAGGGAGAGAGCACAAGCACTAGAACACACAAACTGTGTATGCTTATGCTTGAGAAAGGTTGTGGTATTGATCTTCATTTCTTCAATCCAGAACCACTCCTTCAGAGTGAGAAATCACAAGTGTAAGAACAAACACTTTGTGAGAGAGAGAGAGAAGAAAATCCAAAAGCTGAGAAGCTCTGCTTGATCAACAACCTTGTTGTTGATTTGAGTTCTTCTTCCTTCGAAGAACTCAGTCTCTTCAGTGGCCTCAACTCCATCATCCAAGAAGAGACCAAGTATCTTACGATCGTTGAAGCGATCAAGCTTGAAGATGTCCGATGAAGAGCCGAACTTACATGTCCAGATTGCATTCATATCGGCGACTTATACTACATTATAAGCTGTGCCGATTGTGCAATAAGGTGTCATCATATTTGGTCGAGTGCTTAGCACTCTGTTGTTCAAATACTTGCTATTTGAACAACTCCTAATATTCTCTTCTCACAACAAATATATCAAATTGAAACTACAGGAAGATGTCTTAATAAATATTAAGTACATCTTCTAATGTATTTTCGATATATTTGATTTCGCTTTCTTCATTTCTCCTTCTTTTTCCTAAGGAGATTGCTAGGATAGAGAGTCTAGGTTGATGTACTAAGCATGTTTGCCTTTGAGCAAACCTCTGCTGAATTTTAATATAATACATATATTTGTTACATTCAGCCTTGATTTCTCTTTCTTGTATAATTTGCTTTATCATGTGCAATCTGTTTAAGGAAAGTAAATGATGCATCTAATACAGATTATAGTCAACTGTCAAGTTCTCTTTCATATCAAATCTTTACAGTTACTTTAATCTAAATTGTTAAACTTATGCTGTTTATTCTTCCGCTGCTCAAACTCAATTCCATCAGCTAAGTTAAACATATATCTTCCAACTGCTTGTTTCATATCTGCTGATTCAGAATGTCCATGATCTACATCTGCTGATCTAGGATGTCCTATGTTTCTAACTTCGGCTAAGCAGTTACGATAAGGAAGATGATAAACTTGTATTAATCATTTCATCTACTCCTCAATTTTTAAATGTTAAAAATTGGATGAAATTTTTATTACATACTGTATAGGCTATTCACCCCCCCTCTAGCCTATACACTGAGCAACCCTCGGACCTAACAGCATGCTTATTGAATGTTTCAATCTTACTAGCATGTTATTACTAGACTTGAACATGGTCAGCTGATATTGTATTCGTAAGGTCATGGACTCAAGCAAATAGGAGGAGATTGTTGTATTTTAGCTTAGATTTTCTTGAATCCATAACCTAAGTCTAAGACAAGGTGACTAATGGGCCTGCGTGTCTGTTAGTGTGGCAACTTGTACTTAGGCATAGCTTGAATAGCTTAGTGTTGCTAATTGTATAAGTCTTGAAGAAAATAGCCTATAGGACATCGGACGTCCTCTGCACAAATAGGCAAAATTTGAACCAGCAGTCTTACTTTGGATATCGGACAAGCTCATATCAGCCAAGCTTCATCAGCAATGTTGAAGAAACCCAAGAACGTCCGATAGTCATCTGCTGAAGATATGTCCTAACTTAAAGACCTCATTAATTGCGATACAACGTTAACCTGCAACTATCAATTAATGAAGGTTTCCATTCTTGGCATACACTCAGAAAAGGACATTCCTCCTGCAAGCACAGACCGCCTATTTTTAGTAAAAAATCAGGAGACAGACTGCAAGTTGCAGGACAGCCTATCAGAAGTCAACAACAAGATCAGAGCATTAATTGCTCTTAAATTCAAGTTTGAAAATCACCAACGGCTCCAAGGTTCCTCCTGCATATAAAAGGAGACTTCATTGCTGCATAAAACACTCTTCAACTACTTCAACTCTGAACCTTCATCTTCTCCAAGTGCATTAAAGCTAAAACGTCCTATATATATACATTCATTGAAGAGCTTCACTCTTAGACGTCCAGTCCATTAAAGCTCTTCATTGATTGCAACACCTAGCTTTTTATAGCTCACGAGAATTGTATCTTATTGATATCAATTCTCCCACACAAACACTTGGTCAACAAAATTTTTGTACACAATCCATTAGAGATTTAATTTGTAAAATATCTAGTGGAAAAACTTAGTACACGATTTTCAAATCCAAAGTTGACCACTTTGGTTGTGGACGTAGCACTTATTTATAAGTGTGAACCATATTAAATTTTCTGTCTACCTGAGTGTGTGTTTGTGAATTGTTTGTGTTGCTTTAAATTTTCAGATTTCCAAATTGTTGAGAACTGCTGATCTTAACCTGTGAAGATCATCCATTCTCAACTTGCATATCCTATACTTTACAAGACTTCCGCCTGCAAATCTTTTCAAACTTAAAGTGAAGTAGACTTTTGGATCAAATTCCAAAAAATAGGACATAGGCTATTCAACCCCCCCCCCCTTCTAGCCTATTCTGAGCAACCTTGGACCTAACAAGTTTCCTAAGTAATTAGGTATTTAAGTGTCCTAGTTTATTTAAATTTCTTAAAATATTCATGTAATAGTTTCCTAGTTAGATTAGGAGAGTATTTAAAGTTTTCTTGTAGGAAATAGGGTTAGGGCTGAATTCTTTTGTCTTTTTAGACTAGGATTTTCGTTTTTTTGTTGTTATTGTTCTTTTTAGACTAGGAATTCAGATTTTCGTTATTCTTTTTAGACTAGGATTTCTATTGTAAATCCTATATAAAGGCCTAGAATTTGAGGTCTTAAAAATTCAGATTGGTGTTTTATGAAAAGTAATTTCAAGGACAAAGTTTTGTTCTAAACCGATTATTACATTTTGAAGGAATTCCCTCTTTTTGAGTGAATCCTTTTGCCACTAATCTTGCCTTAAAAGGGTTTCTCTCTCTAGGGTTTCTCTCTAGGTCTTGCGCCGTTTCTTCCCTTGTGCGTGGTTTTGCCGGCCAGGCAATGCCGTCGGATCCCTCTTTAACGGACGATCCCTCTACTGATTCTGGCCCTCACAATGTGACTAATACAACTGGGACTAGGGTTACACCATCTCTAAGATATGCCGCGGCAGTAGGGCAGAAAGCTTCAGTGTCGTGCATCAACCCTGCGAAGACACCAGCTTTGAAGGAAGTCCCATTAGCACCTCGTTCTTCCATATCGATTCTGGATGCTCCAGGTTGTCTCTTTACTCCGGTTGAGATGGACATGTTAGAAAAGCAATTTTCCACTACATTGATCATGAAGTTTTCGGTGGGAAGGCCTCATATTCATCATATTCAAGAACATATTTCAAAGAACTGGATGCTTACTGCTCAGTTTATAGTTGGGTTGTTGGATCCTCGCCATGTGATGATACATCTTGCTAATGAGGATGATTCAGTTAGGGCCCTATCCAAGGAATCACGGATGATCAATAGTTGCATGTATCGTTTGTTTCGTTGGTCATCGGATTTTGCGTTTAAGAAAGATAATCTGGTGGTGGCGGTTTGGGCTCGCCTTCATCATCTCCCTCTTCCTCTTTTCAACCGCTCGAGTTTACGAAGGATTGGGAACTCGATTGGACAGTTTCTACGGGCAGATGATAGGACATTGGCACTTAGCCATCCCATGTATGCACGGGTTTGCTTAGAAGTTGATGTGTCAAAGCCTTTGCCCTCTCGGATATGGATTGGAACATCAAAAGAGAACGGATTTTGGCAACACATAGAGTTTGAAGGGAACACTGCTTATTGTTCTTCATGTGGATTACTGGGCCGTGTTATGATGGATTGTCGTAAAAAGAAGAAAGGAAGTTTCCAGCCTCAAGTTAAAGCTAATGCAGGCCATGATTTATTAGATAAGCCGGATGATATAAGGGTGGACGATGTGGCTGATCAAATGGAAGAGGAAGCTGTCAAGCTAGACCCAAAGCAGATGACCAAGGTGGATTCAGTTAATAGGAATATGACACAGCAATGGAAACCCAAACAAGCTGTGCAACAGATTGTGCCGGATGTGGATTTTGGTGGTCCCTCAACTACCAAAGATAATTTGGGCAATGTTTTGGGGGATGGGTTAATTGATGTGGTGGATGATGACCATATTGAAACTCTTGATACAACTGGCCTCCATTTCGGAAATATGGTCGAGCAACAGGTTCAACATGTGACTCAAGTTTTACAAGAATCTAAGGACATGGGTTTGGTTGCTGGTGTTGTTACGATGGAGCCTAAGGACCAATCGGTTGAGTTGTCATGTAATAATCTGTCGAAGACTCTTGGACAGTGTAATCCTAATCCAGTTACTACTCATAATGCTTTTGCTGCATTGGAAGACTTGGATATGGACGACCTTATGATGAGACAGAATGTGGGCAATGGGCGTATTACTCTTACTAGATCAGTTTCGTGCAATCCAATGAGGGAATCATTGAAAACCAAACTTACACGGTTAGTATCTTTGGACGATTTACGGGCTTACCCACACTCGGAAGCTAGCATTAAAACCTTTAGGGTGCATTGCAAAAAAAAAACAAAAGCAACTGTTTGTTGGGCGAAACAAGCGCCTTACTCGTGCAGCAGCTAAGGTACAAGCCTGATGGCCTTTTTCTCTCATTTATTCTGGTTGTTTATGGCTGTTCTCATTTGGAATGCTCGTGGGGTAGGTAACGATGATACTATAGAATATCTAAAGCTTCTTAAAGATCAGAACAAGGTGTCTTTATTTGTAATTCTGGAGCCCAAACTCTCGGGGGATCGTCTAAAACGTGTTGCTAAACGTTTGAAATTTGTGAATAGCTTGCATTGTAATCCAATAAATACTCATATCTGGTTGCTATGGGATAAATCTATGGATGTCACTTTGATCACAGCTTCTTCGCAACAGATTTCGGTGCGTATTCGGATTGGAGATGATTTTAATCTGATGGCTTCTTTCATTTATGCCAAATGTAATAGTATAGAGCGACAAGCTTTGTGGCAAGATCTTTTTATGCTCTCGCAACAATTTACTGATCCTTGGGTTGTTGGTGGTGATTTTAACATTATTTCTCAGCCTTCTGAAAAGCTTGGAGGGGCTGCCTATGATTTTCCAAGTATGAATGATTTTAACCAATTCATGAGTTTGAGTGGCCTTGTTGATGCGGGTTTTGAGGGTAGTCTATATACATGGAGCAACAATCAGGAGGCTGGGGACTGTATTTGGCAGCGCCTTGATCGTGTTCTTGTGAATGGATTATATATGGCTGCGTATAGTCCGATTAAAGTTCGTCATTTAAGTAGAGTGTGCTCCGATCATTCCCCTCTAATCATTGAGTTTCCAACTTTTAAAAGGTTCAAAGGTTCCTTTAAATTTCAGCGCATGTGGTTGGATCATCAAGGATTTTTGGAATTTGTTCGAACTCAATGGCTTCGTCCAGTGCATGGCTCTCCACTTAATGTTTTAGGCCGAAAACTACATTTGCTTAGAAAGGAATTGAAGGCCTGGAATTGGAATGTTTTGGCAATATACACCAGCAAATTGCCCATTGTCAGGATGATTTATTACGGCTGGAATTGCAGTTACAGCATGGCTGGTCCGCTTCAGTAGTAGCTTAGGTTGATGCTGTTAGTCGGGATTTGAGCAGATTGGTTCGCTGGGATGCTGAGCTTCTTCGGGATAAATCTAGACAACTTTGGCTAACAGAAGGTGATCGAAATTCAGCTTTTTTCCATGCAAGTATTAAACAGCGAGCTGCTATTAATACTGTGCGTCTTCGCCTTTCGACGGGGGAATGGTGTACTAATAATGCTGCTATAGGGGATATGGCTGTTCAGTATTTCTCTTCATTGTTTTCCACAGGGGTTCACACGGTGGATGACAGTCTTTTTGAAGGTATAACTAGCTGCTTATGTCCCCAAGATAATGAGGAGTTACAAAAGCTCCCTATGGTGGAAGAGATTTGGGAAGCTATCCATGATTTAAATCCTAACAGTGCTCCCGGGCCAGATGGGTTTACAGGTCATTTTTTCTAAGGTTGTTGGGGGATTATTCAGCAGGATGTAGTTGCTGCGATTCATGATTTCTTTAGAGGAGCTATCTTACCCAAAAGCATTACGTCTACGGCGGTGGTTCCTTTGCCTAAAATTGCTCGGCCTGAGGGGTTGGGGGATTTAAGACCCATAAGCCTGTGTAACTTTACGAGTAAAATCATCTCTCGGATTCTTGCTACTCGTCTTGCGGCTATTCTCCCTAAAATCATTTCTCCAGGACAGTCAGGATTTGTCCGCGGCCGCACTATTCAGGAAAATGTAATGTTAGCTCAGGAAATGGTTCATCGGATTGATAAAAATGTGAGGGGAGGTAATGTGATTTTTAATTTGGATATGTCTAAAGCATATGATCAGTTGGAATGGGACTTTCTGATCAAGGCATTGAAGGCTTTTGGATTTGGGGAAGGTATTTGTAATCTCATTCTACGCACTCTTAACTCTATCTGGTATTCTTTCCGTGTTAATGGTGAGAGCTATGGTTTCTTTCAATCTACTCGTGGAGTTCGTCAAGGAGATCCCCTCTCTCCTCTGCTATTTATTTTGGCGGAGGAAATTTTATCTCGATATATTCACACAAATTTGGCTCAAGGGAATTTTTTGCCGTACAGTCATGGTAGTGGCGTCACAGTTACACATTTATTATATGCCAATGATATGTTACTTTTCTGCAACGGTAGCAAAAGGGCCATTCAGCAAATTCGGAGAATGTTGGCAAAGTATGAAAATAGTTCAGGCCAGCTTATTAATCTACAGAAAAGTTGTTTTTTAGTATCCTCTCACTGTTCTAGGCACAGGATGGTCTTATTGCGGAATGGTCTGGTTGTTTGCATCAGAATTTTCCCTTGAAATATCTTGGTATTCCTCTTTTCACCGGTCGCACGAATCAGAGATACTTTGCAGATTTGGTGGATAGAATGCGGAGGAAAATTTCTGGGTGGAAAGCTCGCCTTTTATCTTTTGGGGGTAAGCTTACTCTTTTGCAATCAGTTCTGACAAGCATTCCCATTTATTCCTTAGCAGTTCTTAAAGTTCCGAAGACAGTTCTTCGACGTCTTGAGCAATATATGGCAGCTTTCTTATGGAGTTTTAACGGTGAGCCTAGACATCATTGGGTCTCATGGCGGCATGTCTGTCGTCCCTTGGAAGAGGGAGGTTTGGGCATTAGATCTCTATTTTCGGTTATGGATTCTTTACATGCGAAGCTTGCGTGGAATGCTTTAGCTGGTGATAGTCTTTGGTCGCGTTTTGTGCGCAGTAAATATGGCACGGCTCATGGTTTCAAGATCCCTTTAACTGCATCGCGAATGTGGAAAGCTATTATGACACATATGCCAAATGTATCGCAGTTTTGTCGTTGGGTTATTGGTGATGGTTTGGTTCCTTTTTGGACTTCAAACTGGTGTGGCGTAGTTCTCACTGGCCCCTCACCGGTGGATGCCCGCTAAACAGTTCAAGGAGCATGGCCGGAGATTGATTCGATTATATCTCTTCTTCCTCCAGATCATCAGGCGCTTGTTCAAAGGGTACAGATTTTACCTCATACTCCAGACAGATTGGTTTGCTCTCTTACTAAATCTGGTAATTTTGAGGTTAAAGAGTATTGGAATACGTTACGACCACGAGCTCCGTGTCTCACATGGGCTATGAAAATTTGGCAACCATGGCTTCCCAAGAAAGTTAGCATTTTTTTCTGGCGGCTTATATTTAATGGTGTTCCGGTGGATTCGCAGTTACAGCGTCTTTGTATTCCTTTAGCTTCCAAATGTGTGTGTTGCATGGTTGCTCCTCAGGTGGAGAGTATTGAGCACTTATTTTTTTGCTCGAAAACTGCAAAGAATATATGGAATACCTTGGCCGCCCCTTTGAATAAAGTTTCCAGCTATGATTCCATGCAACATCTATCTGAAGTGTGGATAAACCGATCTTCTGGTCATTCACAGCTGGGAGCGGTTTGTATAGGCATTGGTCTGTTTGTTTGTTGGGAGATTTGGCGTGCTCGTTGTCGGGCTATTTTTGAAGGTTATGGTATGAGCTCTGATGCTATTCTTCGAGAGGTTCATAATAATCTGGTAGATCTCTTGCATGTTTTTGTTCCGAAATCTTGTTTGTACTCCAGGGAGATTGTGGGTCTTCAATGTTTAAACTTACCTATTGTTCGTCCTCAACTCAAACGAGGTCAGTGGGTTCGTTGGTTGGCTCCGAAGACGGGATTCTTCAAACTTAATACTGATGGGTCTTCGATAAATGGTCTTGCTACAGGAGGTGGTATTATTCGGGGACCCAATGGGAATATTATACGTGTTTTTTCTTCTTTCTATGGTCCAGGCACGAATATGTTTGCTGAGATTATGGCTCTTCGCGAGGGCTTAAGGTTATGTAGATCTTTAGCCCTGCTTGGGGTGCGAGTGGAAACTGATTCCAGGGCAGCCGTCCAGTTTTTTAACAGTGGTCATAGTGAACCGTGGCTTTATGTGTATGAGCTGAGGGAGTGTCGTCATCTTTTGACGGGATATTCTTTGTCACATGTTTTCCGGGAATGTAACCAAGTTGCAGATCGTCTTGCAGCAGGAGCGCATACTCATCAGGGAGCTTTTATTTATGATTCTAGAGAAGGATTGCCTCGTGAGGTTCGTCGATGTCTAGATATGGATGTCATTGGTCTATATACTTTTCGGAAATAGTTGTTTGCCTGTAAGCTTTATTTAAAAAAAAAAAAAAGCCATGAAGTTGCTGATTCTGTCGTCCCTTCATATGGCACGACTTAGGCATGTTGGAGACGAGTCATCCTCCCCTGCCAAGATGTTCCTGATTCTGTCGTTCCTTCATCTGGCACGACTTAGACATTTTGGGGACGAGTCGTCCTCCCCTTATTGTGTTGGCAAGCTAGAGATTCTCCCCTTCCTCCTTTGTAATAGCAAGCTTGTAGATGCTGCCCCTTTTCCTTTTTTTTCTTTTCTATTTAGGCTTTAAGCCAAATGTATTTCCTTTTCCGGTGGTTGAGGTTGTCATGTCCCCCACCATGTTTGTAATTATTTTCTTAATTAATAAAATTTAGGAGTACCGTCTCCTTTCGCCAAAAAAAAAAAGAGGCAAAAAAAAAAAAAACAAACAAACAAAAGAAGCCAAGAAGCTTGGGCGTGAGCTAAGTCAACTTCTTCTCCAAAAGTATATTGATCTCAATCCTTGATTCAAGAATAAAAATTGACTCTTCTTTCTTCTTTTCTATAAACCTTCTTACCCCCTTTTCTAAAAACTCTTATTTCTTTGTTTTAATTAAGTTCTGCGAATCTTAGAATTTTTCAAACTTTACTTCCAAAATTGCTTTGTTCTAACTATACTTGTTTTCATCAAAGAGTTTTGAGTGGAAAAGACAAGAGTGGTAAAGACATAAGAGGGAGGTAAAAGTTAGATTTTGAGTGATACACGAGTGTCATATTTTGAGAGATATACGTAAGGGAGTGTATGAGGTCTTCTTAAATCATGAATCAAGATAAAGAGAAAAATATTGCAGAGGAGGAGGAAGAACCTAACAACATGTCTATGGCAGATTTGTTGAAAGAGATGAGAAGGATGACCGAAAAGATTGGGCAAGTGAGTGATAGGATGGAACGTGTTCGTCAAGAACCACCACCTAATGAGAATGTGAGAATGGATAGAAATAGACCACCCTTGAGAGATGATGAATGGGAGGAGGAAGATGAACCCCCATGGAGGTTACCTAAGAGGGAACTTAGAGAAGAGAATAGAGGGGTGGGAATTATAAAACTCAAAATTCCTTCTTTTCAAGGGAAGAGTGATCCCGAAGGTTACCTAGAGTGGGAAAAGAGAGTGGAGATGATTTTTGACTGTAATAACTATACCGAAAGAAATAAAGTGAGGATGGCTGCAATTGAATTCACCGACTATGCTCTTATTTGGTGGGATCAATTAGTGAATTCTAGAAGGAGGAACCGTGAGAGAGAGGTTGACACATGGGGTGAAATGAAAGCCATCATGAGAAAACGATTTGTTCCTAATTATTTCTATAGGGAAACTTGTCAAAAGCTCCAAGCTTTGACACAAGGAACGAAATTTGTTGATGAGTACCATAAGGAGATGGAGATGTACATGATTCGAGCTAATATTCACGAAGATGAGGAAACTGTTATGGCTCGATTTTTGAATGGTCTTAATAAAGAAATTGCTAACATGGTTGATTTGAAGCATTACATGGAGTTGGAAGAGATGGTCCACATGGCCATAATGATTGAAAGGCAACTCAAGAAGAAGACAACTCCCTACACCAAAACCTATGCTTCCAACTATCCAACCCAAAGCAAATTCAAAGGAGACAATTCAAAGGCAAGAACTTTCACACCTTCCAAGTTCCAAGGTAATGTTCCAAAATCTAAGGATGAGGACAAAAATAAAAGTGCGTCTTCTACTTCTTCTTCTACTTCTACACCTTCTCGTACCATAAAATGCTTCAAGTGCCAAGGTTTGGGGCATAAAGTGATGCGGGAGCATTAGGAGATGACCTATGCAAAGACCCAAACAATACCTTGGACACGTTACAAATGGGTGAAGATGGGTTGGTGTTATCACTTGAGGCTTTGGTGATGCAAAGTGGGAAGTTTCAAGAGTTTGGAAAGCCTTTGGAGGTCACATGCACGACAAGGGATGATACATGGGAAAAGGAAGGAGTTTTGAACATTCTGAACCAAAAGCGAACGCCTTGCATGGGAGAGAGCGATCGCCTTGAAGACAGTTTTGCGGACCATGTTTCTGGCCACAAAGCGATCGCTTTATAGCGGGACAGGGCGATCGCCCTGCGACCAGTTTGACGAATTTTGCCCGTTTCCTGCTGCTGTTGTGATTCCTAGGTTGTATAGGCTTATGTCTCTATTCCTAGGTAGGATAGTATTCTAATTTCTTGTATAATTAGGATTAGTTTTCTTTTCCTTTTAAGATTAGGATGCAATTGTAAACAACTATATAAAGGGTTAGAATTAGAGTTGTAAAATTCAGATTTGATTGTCAAGAGAGTAATACAAAAGAACAAAGTTTTGTTCAGATTTTGTCTATTATTTTCCTTAGGCTTAGGAAGTAATATTCAAAAGGGCTCTTTACGTTAGGTGAGTGAAGCCTAACCGATGAACCCAAACGGGATCTTTACGTTAGGTGAGTGAAGCCTAACCGGTGACCCGTCATCTATCTTATTGTTTTCGCTGTAACTTTTCATCATTAATCACATAACCTTCGTCCATAAATTCATAAGCAACAACTTCGGCGTTTGTTACGCATCAAATTAGTATCAAAGCTTAGTCTTTCACAAATTCCATCTTTGTGAACGATCATGGCGGATGAAGCAACATGCCCACGCGGAATAACTTTAGAACAAGCTACAAATCTACGACGAGATCGCGAGATTCAAGAGCTACGACAATGAATGGATCGATTTTTGTAATTATTAGAAGAACGACCACAAGGCTGTGTAGAGAATGAAGATTCCAACTCGAATGAGGAAGAGGTGAGGCGGCCAAGGCCTAGACAACCTCAAGGACGACCAAGGGAGGACGACGATCGAGGTTTGAAACTCGATATTCTTGAATTCGATGGTGCAATGGATCCGGATGGATATCTAGATGGATGCGAAGAACGGAACGAATTTTCGAATACAAAGAGTATAGCAATCGAAAGAAATTCAAGGTGGCCATTCTCAAACTCACAAAGTATGCCTCTATTTGGTATGAAAATTTAAAATCTCAACGAAGACGCGAAGGAAAGTCAAAAATCAAGTCTTGGGATAAATTTAAGAAATATCTTGATCGAAGGTTTTTACCTAGCACCTATCGAGAAGACAATTTTTCGAAACTTATACAATTGAAGCAAGGGAATTCTACCATAACACAATATGTTGAAGAATTCGAGAAGTTATCAATTATTTGTGATATGCAAGAACATGAAGAGCAAAAAATCGCTAGATTCATGGGAGGGCTAGATGTCGAAATAGCTAACATAGTAGAGTTACAACCGTGTTTTACCTTTGAAGAAATCTGCAAGGTCTCAATCAAATGTGAAAGACAAGTGAAGAGGAAAAAGGTGGGTAACAAGATGACATTCTCGAAGGGATTCTCAAGCAATTCGGCCTTAAGCAACGCGGCGGTAAGCAATCCAAAGTACAATAATCAAGGGGAGAAGCCCAACAAAAGCACCACCAATGAAAAGGCCGAAGGTAAGAAACCTATCAAAAGCAAAGACAACATCAAGTGCTTTAAATGCCAAGGCTATGGTCATTATCAATCCGAGTGCCCCACCAAAAGAGTTTTGACTTTGCACGAGATTCGAGAAATTGAAGACAACCTTGCGACACAAGACCAAGATAATGAATCCGAAGAAAAAGAGGTAGAAGAATTTGATTCCGAAGACGTAAAGGGGGAGACGCTAATCTTAAGGAGATCTTTAGATGCGAAGCCGACGGCTATGGAAGAGGAACAAAGGGAACAAATTTTTCATGCAAAGTGCCTTGTGCAAGGAAAGGTGTGCGATGTAGTAGTAGATGGAGGAAGTTGTGCAAATGCCATCTCCACTATTCTTATTGACAAGTTGATGCGGGAGCATTGGGTAACAACCTTCACGAAGGCCCAAACAAAGCCGTGGATGCATTACAAGTGGATGAAGATGGATTGACGTTGTCTCTCGAGTCTTTGATGATGCAAAATAGGAAGATTCAAGAGTTTGGAAGACCTTTGGAGGTTACGTGCACAACAAGGACGACACTTGGGAAAAAGAAGGCATTGGCGACATTCTGGAGTAAGAGCGATCGCCTTGTTTTAGAGAGAGCGATCGCCTTGATGCCATTTTTGCGGACCAGGATTCTGGCCACAAAGTGATCGCTTTGTGGCGGGACAGGGCGATCGCCCGCGACCAGATTGGCGAAATTTGTTTCTTTCCTGCTGCAGTTTTGATTCCTAGATTGTATAGGTTTGACTCTCTATTCCTAGGTAGGATAGTATTGCTAATGCTTGTACAATTAGGAGTAGTTTTCTTTTCCTTTTAAGGTTAGGATGCATTGTAAAACAACTATAAAAGGGGGTTAGAATTAGTGTTGTAAATTCAGATTTCAGTTTTGATTCTCAAAGAGAAATACAAAGAACAAAGTTTTGTTCAGATTTTGTCTATTATTTCCTTAGGTTTAGGAGGTAATATTCAAAGGGCTCTTTACGTTAGGTGAGTGAAGCCTAACCGGTGAACCCAAACGGGATCTTTACGTTAGGTGAGTGAAGCCTAACCGGTGACCCGTCATCTATCCTTTTTATTTTTGCTGTAATTTTCATCATTGTTTCCGCAACTTTCGTCCATAAGTCCACGAACGACAACTTTGGCGTTTGTTACGCATCAAATTTGGTATCAAAGCTTAGGTCTTTTACAAATTCCAACTTTGTAAATGATCATGGCGGAAGAAGCAACTTGCCCACGCGGAATAACATTAGAACAAGCTACAAATCTACGACGAGACCGCGAGATTCAAGAGCTACGACAACGAGTGGATCGAGTTTTACAATTGTTAGAAGAAAGACCACAAGGCCGTATAGAGAATCAAGATTCCAACTCGGATGAGGAAGAGATGAGGCGTCCTA
The DNA here is from genome assembly GCA_016624345.1 of Platycodon grandiflorus. Classification (NCBI taxonomy): domain Eukaryota; kingdom Viridiplantae; phylum Streptophyta; class Magnoliopsida; order Asterales; family Campanulaceae; genus Platycodon; species Platycodon grandiflorus. The sequence continues at coordinate 28,033,359 of CM028368.1, forward strand.
GGCTTAGACAACATCAAGGACGACCAAGGGAGGACGATGATCGAGGTTTAAAGCTCGATATTCCTGAATTTGACGGTGCAATGGATCCGGATGGATATCTTGATTGGGTGCGAAGAACGGAACGAATTTTCGAATACAAGGAGTATAGCGACCGAAAGAAATTCAAGGTGGCCATTCTCAAACTCACAAGGTACACTTCCATACGGTATGAAAACTTAAAATCTCAACGAAGACGCGAAGGGAAGTCAAAGATCGAGTCTTGGGATAAATTTAAGAAATATCTTGATCAAAGGTTTTTACCTAGCACCTATCGACAAGACAATTTTTCGAAACTTATACAATTGAAGCAAGGAAGTTCTACCGTTGCACAATACGTTGAAGAATTCGAGAAATTATCGATTATTTGTGACATGCAAGAGCATGAAGAGCAAAAAATTGCTAGATTCATGGGAGGGCTAAATGTGGAGATAACCAACATAGTAGAGCTACAACCATGCTTTACTTTTGAGGAAATTTGCAAGGTCTCAATCAAATGTGAAAGACAAGTAAAGAGAAAAAGGGTGGGAAATAAGACGACTTTATCAAAGGGTTTTTCAAGCAATTCGCTTCAAGCACCGTGGTGCCAAGCAACCCAAAGTCCAATAATCAAGGAGAGAAGTCCAACAAGGGCAGCACATGTGACGCCCAAGTTCGGGATCCGACGTTGAACCCCAACTCGGTGCGCCCAATTAAAAGAAACAACTAAAGTCCACAGAGGTGAATGAGCTACACAAGCTCAAAACCAAAACTATGCAACGGAAAACCACACTAAATAAAACCGGAGTTTCAAAAACTCAAATAACAAAACTATAACTAGAAAACCTCCACGGCTAAACACAAGCCTGAGAACGATACTAACATAATCCCAACAACAAACCTCGACGGCTAAATACAAAAGCCGGAGAAACAACAACACTAAATACTCACGAGCTAACATGCTCGGAAAAATTACAATAATAAACGGCTCGACATTGAATGTCGGCTCTAAAGATATACATCAATAAAAAGAGTTACAAAATAATGCTACCCATAAGTAAAGTTTACATAACTTTACATCAACCATCTTTCTCATCGAACTAAGAAATATAAGTATAAACAGCTCAAAAGCAACTACCCAAAGATTAATGCCAAAGACCGCAGTCTCACCGACCTCAGCATGTCATCCTTCGATTACAATCTAAAAGAATCAACACAATAAGAGTGAGTCTACAAGACCCCGTAAGCCACTATAATGTATTGTATGCTATGAGTATGAATGCAACAGTAAACCAAAACTCTACATATAGCTAGTCTAAGTAGCACTTTCGGCTTACCTAACATCTCAGCCACAAACCGGCAAGTCAAGGTACTATTCTAACTTGACCAATAACCAACAAGCTATCACATGCAACTATATGACATGGCATGATGCTCAACACTAGGAATAACATGGTGATAACATTTATATACCATAACGATCATGTACCTTATTAAAAGTATACAAGTCACATAATTCACTTAGCACTTTGGTGTTCACATAAGTGCAACTTAATTAAACCACATCATGAAGGATATTATTTCTCTTTCTTCCAACTTCGCGTTGCTCCTGCAATACACGAGAAAACATATGTGCCTCGATACCCGTGTACGTAGTATCGACGTCCCCGACACAATCCCGTCGAGTTCTAACTAGCAAGCCAAAGTCGTGCGTATTGCTACAACAGTGGGGCTACATCCCACCTGCGGCCAACAGGTGAGGGGTGTGTGCAACCGGTACGGCGACTTATAGCGATTACAAAACAAATTCGTAAAGACTATAGGTCGTCCCACCTTGATTAGTCAAACAATGCCAGCTGGACTCAATGCAATGCACAAGTAGGTATTCACTCGTCATTCTCAACAAATCATCGTGTGTTCTTTGAATCACATATCAAATCAACTCAATGTACTTGTAAATAATAAACACACAATCAATCATCAAAGTAGGATGATTGTCCTACGATCAATCATCAAAGTAGGATGATTGTCCTATCTCATGTTAGAGCAATCACATCATGTCTGAATCACTGAACATGTAAACTAAATAAGACAATAGGCAAAGTAGGCCTATTGTACAATTCAACCACCGAACAGTGTCTGTGATAGCTAGACACATACATAAACCCCAATGTAAGGTATTTATACCTTAAAATCAACTATCAAACAATGTCCAAAATGTGGAACCTATATAACACAAGGATAGGCTATTCATTCCTAATCCCAAAATAAAGTAATATGTTTCTCACATGTACACAAACTCATAACCCCACATAGGTAAGTCTACTCGTACCTACAACTATTAAAAGCAATACTCATGATTGGTGTATTTACTACCCCTATAAATCTCGCAAGTTCATCGCGAGTAACTTCTTACAAAATTCCAACGAACTACTAATATTTGATATTTATTAACAACAACAACAACCACAACAACAATTACACTTCCATCGAGTCTCTAATTATTGGAGACTAACGACGACAACATCAACAATACACTAACATATATTTAGGATTGCGCACTAGTACCATTAAATTCACCAAATATTATACGAAACTCCAAATATTACAATTATTCCATATTTGGAAACTAGACATCTGGAACTACATTTTACCACTTTGAATCACCTCATTTGGACTTATAATCATCAATAATCAGCCACTTAAATTCGAAACTAGTGCCCAGAATTTCCAACAGCAGATTGCTCTGCGCAGCACTAATACACGACTTAAACGAGATACTTCCCGACCTCTAAAATTTATGAAATTTTGCAGAGAACTTTCTAACATACAAAGGAATAACATATCCAAAATTCAACTAATTCCCAATTGTAGATTAGTACCAGAATTTTCCCAAAAATAGCCCAAAACAGGGAATGCAACTAACTTGAAATTCATGTATTTCTCATTCTAACTTGTAACCAACAATTCACCAAATATTCTATGCATGTCCGAATATTATGAATCTTACATACCCAAAAACTAGACATCCCAAATTACATTTTACCATTTTGAATCAGTCCATTTGGACTTATATTCATCCATATCCAACCACATCAAGATTGAACTACAACTCAGATTTTCTAGCAACGATTCATTCTGCGCAACGATATTACAAGACCCATTTGAGGTACTTCCCAATATCAAAACTCAATGAAAATTTACAGGATGCTACACAACATATCAATTTAAAACATATCCAAAAATCATGCAATTCTCATGGACGGATTTTTCCCAGAAAATTCCACAACATGCCTTAAAATTGTGACAAATCTGATTTTATAAACTAAGCATTTGCTTCCAAAAATTATCATGTCTTCTCCCAATTATATTTGCAACCTCAAACAACAACATAATATTTCATAACATAAGTTAAAGCAACTAATCACATGTTTCATCCAAGGGTTTAACACAATAATAATCAACTAACACCACCTACATGCTCTACTCTTCCATTTCATCTCATAATCAAACAAAACATTATAGTTACTTACCTTAATGTCACGAATCTCTCACGAAATCAGAATGGACTCGGCTGGAAATACACTTCTCGACGAATTTTACACTGCTAGGGGACCCAAATCGACGAACCCACACTCGATCCAAGCTCGAATCAAGCTTTTCTTCCTCAAAATATCACTTTCTCTCTCAAAACGTGGGAGATGATGAGAGATCCATGATTCCTTAACAGATCGTGGAATCTCTTCGGTTAGAAATGTTACCTTCGTCGCCCTCTACGTTGCGGTGAAGACGGATCGTCGATCCGGCGTCGGTAGCTCAAGATATGGAGCTTTCTCTCTCTACTCTCTCTCTAAACTCTCTTCTTCTTCTTCTCTCTTTGTGCACGGTGGGAGGGGCTAAAAGTTGGGGTCTTTGGGTCTCCTAATTGTTTATAATGGAGAGTCAAAGTCTTGCCTAACTTTGGTCAAACAAAATGGGTCAAATAGTCAAGTCACTTAAAACTTGGTCAAAGTTGTCACATTCTAATTTTCATTCAACTTTAAAAATATTTCTAGGATGATCTACAAATCCAAAAATTACAAATAATATATGGTTGGAAAGCTCTATGAGTCTAGTTTACATAGAATCAAACGGTTTGCAATTTCGAGTTTTCAACACAAAGTTATGGCCAAATTACCACAGGTTGGTAAATCTGCCCGATACACGCGCGGCCGTGCAAAAATGTCGCGCGGCCGTGCAAAACTTACTTGGTACTCTTGCACGGCCGTGTCAAGCAAAGGCGCGCGGCCGTGCAAACCTTACTGTCCAGTCCACTTCCATTTATCTCTATTTTCTCGGTTTGATCACTTGGCCACTCCTTGGTGTGATTATACAACACGTATAAAACATCTCAACGATATCATGGATTACATATTAAGGTGTAATCAATCTAACAATTCTTATAATTATGAATTGAGAATATGAAATAAAGCATTATTCACTATCATGCTAGTAAAACAAGTTTAACACATAAGTCACACATAAAATAAGTAAATCATACATAGGAGGATTCGGGTGTTACGACAAAATGAAAAGGCCGAAGGAAAGAAACCAATCAAGAGCAAGGACAATGTCAAGTGCTTTAAATGTCAAGGATATGGTCATTACCAATCCGAGTGCCCCACCAAAAGAGTCTTGACTTTACACGAGATTCGAGATATAGAAGACAATCTTGCGACACAAGACCAAGAAGATGAATCCGAAGAAGAAGAAGAGGTAGAGGAATTTGATTCCGAAGACGTCAAGGGGGAGACGCTAGTCTTGAGGAGATCTTTACATGCGAAGCCAACGGCCATGGAAGAGGAGCAAAGAGAACAAATATTTCATGCGAAGTGACTTGTGCAAGGGAAGGTGTGCGATGTAGTAGTAGATGGAGGAAGTTGTGCGAATGCCGTCTCTAATATACTCATCGACAAATTGAAGGTCCCAACCACAAACCACTCTCGTCCTTACAAACTTCATTGGCTCAACGATGGATCCGAAGTGAAGGTAAATCGTCAAGCTTTAATCTCTTTTACCATGGGTAATTATCAAGATGAGATACTTTGTGATGTGGTACCAATGGATGTGTGTCATATACTTTTGGGACGACCTTGGCAATATGATCGATATGTGACCCATGAAGGGAGGGAAAACGCTTATATTGTGAAGAAGGATGGTAAGAAGTTCAAGTTAAATCCTTTACCACCCTCCAAGATAGTTCCCATCAAAAAGCCCTCGCAAAAGACAAACTTATTGGCTAGTGAACGAGAAGCCGAACAAGCCGTTAAGGATGGACAAGCAATTCTCGTTATTCCTCAAGGGGTCCAAAGTCAAGAAGGGGAGAAGCTACACCCCTTAATGAAACCTCTACTTAACAAGTTCAAAGATGTATTCCCCGAAGATCTACCTCCAGGTTTACCACCAAAACGAGGAATTGAACATCAAATAGATTTGATACCCGGAATGGCACTTCCCAACAAACCGGCATATAGATGCAATCCGGAAGAAACTAAGGAGTTACAAAAGCAAATTGAAGAATTGCTCTCGAAGGGATATGTGGAGGAAAGTATGAGTCCATGTGCGGTACCGGCTCTTTTAGTACCCAAGAAAGATGGCTCATGGCGAATGTACGTGGATAGTAGAGCAATCAACAACATCACTATCAAATATCGATTTCCAATGCCACGTTTGGATGACATGATTGATGAGCTACATGGTGCAATAATTTACTCAAAGATTGACTTGAGGAGCGGTTATCATCAATTCGCATGCGTGAAGGAGATGAATGGAAAACGGCTTTCAAGACAAAGCATGGATTATATGAATGGAAGGTAATGCCATTCGGCTCACAAATGCCCCAAGTACTTTCATAAGATTAATGAATGAAGTGTTAAGACCATTCTTGGGAAAATTTGTAGTCGTCTATCTAGACGATATTTTGGTGTATAGCAAAAGTGAGGAGGAGCATATACGACATCTTGAGGAGGTACTCCAAGCTTTGCCTAAAAACAAGCTTTTATGGAAAACTTGAGAAGTGTTCGTTTATGCAACCAAGTGTGACGTTCCTTGGTTATGTGGTGTCAAAAGAAGGAGTATCCGTCATGATCAAACGAAGATCGAAGCAATCAAGTCTTG